>JAQGAH010000109.1:0-83787 GCA_034696885.1 Lepidocyrtus paradoxus | reverse complement strand
TCAAAATCGTTTGGACGACTGGGTACTCTGGAAAACCACATGCGAACCCATACCGGTGAGCGACCTTACAAATGCCAGCTATGTTCAAAATCGTTTGGGCACCTAGGAAACCTTCAGAGACACGCTAGAACTCATACCGGCGAGCGGCATCACAAATGTCAGTTGTGCTCGAAATCGTTTGGGCTACTGCACAATCTGAACAGTCACATCCGAACTCATACCGGCGAGCGACCTCACAAATGCCAGCTATGTTCAAAATCGTTTGGAGAACTACAAACTCTCAAGAGTCACATCCGGACTCATACTGGCGAGCGACCTCACAAATGCCAGTTGTGTTCGAAATCCTTTGGACAAATAGGAGATCTGAACAGACATATCCTGACTCATACTGGTGAGCGACCTCACAAATGCCAGTTATGTTCAAAATCGTTTGGACGACTGGGTACTCTGGAAAACCACATGCGAACCCATACCGGTGAGCGACCTTACAAATGCCATCTATGTTCAAAATCGTTTGGGCAACTAGGAGCTCTAAAAACTCACATGCGAACTCATAGTGGTGAGCGGCCTCACAAATGCCATCTATGTTCAAAATCGTTTGGGCAACTAGGAAACCTTCAGAGACACGCTAGAAGTCATACTGACGAGTGACTTCATCAATGTCAGTAAAAACAAAAGGGATTGTGGGCATGTAAATGGTTTTCAAAAGCCACTTCAATTTTTGTATACATAGGAACATTTTCTATTAAATGTAACTAAAGCAAAATATAATGGGCGGATACTCGTATATTAAGATTATGCTCACTTTATCTCCACTGTACATAATTTGCAAATGTGTAGATTTTACCATTTTACAAAGAAAACAACAAAATTTAATAACTTTGCAATTACCACTTATGTAACTGCCAAATATTTTAAATTGGATTGAAGGCCATTACTAGCTTACACGGTGCTATCAATAAAAAAACTTAACAATGTATACATTAATATAATTAGAGGTTGTTCGTACTAAAGTGTAAATGCGATCAGAGGAATTTGGTTGATCTAGAATCCTTGGTTTTATAGAATTTGATATTAGCGGTAACTGAAGAGAGTGTGGTTCGTAATCAAATCAGCAAAATATTTTTAAATTCGGTGTTTCCCATTTATCTAAAATTACGATTTGATACCTAAACTATGTTTATAAATAAACTAAATTTACTATTTTATTCTAGAATAAGATTTTTACCTTTTTAAATAATAGAAATGATAAAATGTGATAGGGAATGCGTGTTATAATTGCATGATTATTGCCTATTCAAAAAGAGACTTGTGAATAAAAGTAATGTAAATATTGAATAATATTTCGTGTTTAGGACAGTGTATCTATTTTTCGTGTCCAGTTAAAGTATATTGACTGGACTGCCCTAAACACGTTTTTTTATTTATCCATGATATATTATGAATTTTGGGGATCAAATTGATTTTTCGGCTACAACTCGAAATGATTGCGTTTTATTTGCAGATTGCTGACACCATAAAACACTCCTCTATGTAAATACGTTTACGTTATACAAAATGTTCGAGCGAAATCGTATGTAAAAAGTTTTGATCTATATAAATTAGAATTATGGATTAATGAATTCCCTCAGTCATGACTTATAATGTGGTAACCTTCAGTTAGGATTTTGAAATATTGTCACCGGTGTTATATACCATTTATAATTTGAAGGTTAGCTTACTCAATGATCACAAAAACCAAAATTTGAGGAATTTTGGATATGAAACAAGAACACTTGTTGATCGGCATAAAACTCCCAATGACGTTTCTACCCTATAATCTGTGAGTACAGACGAAATTCCACATTGACACCTAAAAAATTGAGAACACATCCAATCTCCTTAGTTTATTGCATGCTGCGCTCTGCAACATAAGAATTATTGTGGAAAGGGGAAGGACCCTGCATGAGTATAACGTAATATTTAATGAGTGACGCTTTTATAAGGTCAGCTATAAAGTTAATTACCTATTTAGAAATTCAGCCGTTACCTTGTTCATTGCATGAAGGGATATGAGTAATACGCACATTTGATTTTTTATTTTATGCTGGACTTGGTCTTGCATTTTTGCTGCATTACCACGTAGTTGCGTTGCACGCAACTATCCCCATTTATGCAGATATAAACCTTCCAGTAAATTTCAAATCATAGTCATATATATGATGTCCTTGATTGCATGCCAATTGCCAATTGATTATAACGGTCAGTATATCAAAAGAGTACTGCTCATATTTAGGAATGATCGCATCATCGGTCTCAGAAATTATTCGAGGATTTAAAGTAAACTCATAAAAACAAAATGCTTTGTTTTTCTACAGTGACAAAATCAATGGTGACCTTCAGGAGACTCGAGTTTTCTGATTAGCACAGATTGGCACGATCATCGTGTAGATTTGAAGAATCATACAGAAATTGTCGGTACTTTATTATCGAGAAAATGGTACAATTCTAATTAAACGCTAAACTGCAACAGCCTAAAGTACGGTAGCAACAGATTGATTGCCGATTTCCTAGAAAATGCAACAAAGTTTGTAACACAAACAATGACAAGTCCTAGGCATACATTTTTTTCTCAAGTGACAACTCCAAAAAAAAATGAATGAAAAATGACATACAAACCAAAGCTCACCAAGCACGCTGCAGGAAATGCAGAGGTAGGTTCATCATTTTTCTAAGCTAAATTTCATTGTTTTGCCATTGTGCGGCTTGCTTTTGTTTTACCATCGCTGTATATCCTATCCTATATTATTGCAATTTCATTTTGGGACGAGGAGGGTGTGCGCGATGTGATAACAAACCATCAGAGTTAAATAGTTGCTTTGCATGCATTCTAAATATGTGTACCAGGTTCAGGTACCAAATCAGAAACGCTGAATCATCACCACCACCACCGACCGGACGGATGTGTTGTTACGTTAAATTAATGTGGTTGTATGCAGATTAACAACTAACGAGGGAAGGTTTACTGGGAATAGATAATAACAAAGTAAAGAGGAAATACTCTCACTTAAGGATGGATAGATTAGCTGATGATGCTGATATTTACCACTTGTAGTGACTGAATTAAAACAATGACTGCTATTTTCAAAGCATTTCAAACATTTTTCCAACAAATTTAAGGAATTCAGATTAGTCAACACGGCAAACAAAAAAAGACATGTCATGAGTGAATTTACAATTTTTACGTACAAGGACTACTGACTATCTAATATTTACAGAGGAGGCTTTCGATGAAACGGCGACATTTGGTGACTGATGAAATCAAACCGATATGATAGGCAGGAAAAAATTCAAATTGCATTGTATCGCGGAATACTAATCCGGAAAGGATGTTTGTAAACTGTGAAATTTTAAAATATCACATACAGTAAGCAAAAAACAGCAAAAAATCGACTTAATCGCATATTGCTGATTAGCCGTATGACTGTCTTTCAGCCAGCACATACATATTAGCCATTTAAGCCAAGCATATAGATTTGAAAATTAATAAGTAATCATCATGAGACTAGAATAAATGAATGGGATTTATGAATGAAACTTTTGTTTAGTCAGCTAACTGTAGACGCATGCATAAATGCACTAGGAAGAAATAGATCGAAAGTGCGTGATGTGGATGCATCATTGTTAGTATTACAAATGAGCTGTTAATAGGAAGGGGGATTGTGGAGTTGTGTTGGCATCTGAGTTAAGCGGCCGGATAAGCATTTTTATATAATTTTAGTTTGTAGACTTGTAGTTTTTTATGATGATAGGAGATAATATCGTGGATAAAATGTTGATGGTATGAGAGCATCACGAAGCGGCTTTGTAGACGGTAGACAAAGAAGTGAAAATCCTGGCCTGCTCCCATTCTGTAACTTAGCTCATCCATGTAAATAAATGGATCACCTAGGTAGAAAACCAAATTCCATATTGTTGCGCAGAAACTGACTCATATTCGCTATCCATCGCAGAAAAGTTGAATTCTTGTTCTTTAGATTTTTTTAAGGTATCGCCATAGGGAATTCGGTTGACTCTTTTGACCGTGCCTCGAGTAATAATCCGGAGTTAAGTTTTCCACGCAAAATGAGTCAGCAATTTACATCACCTTAAACTACAACTTTTGGCGTCACCATCGCCCTACCTTATTATGGTGTCCTGGGGTTATCTATACATCATCTATAGATATATAATTACCTAGAATTAGTGATAGCAATGTCAATATGAAATTATTCCTATAATTTATGATTAATTTGTTATTACTGTTGAAGTCATAATGATCTATCGGTAAACTAGAGATAATAGTTAACGAAACATAATAAAAATCCGTCATAATTCAACCATTGCCATCATAAAAACATCGTAATGTCAAATCCTATACACAGTATAAAACTGAAGAGATCCTTGATCCTTAGTTTAAATGCTTTTGACTTTTTCTGAAATCTCAAGTTTCACATTTTCAATTCAGCTAGATTTAATAGGGAAAGAGTTGAGGAAAGTGATAAAAGCAATGAGGCAGATTAAAGTTTCTGATGCGCTGTCAATTATTGCATTCAAAGTGTAATTATGATTATGAAAACCAGAAGTCGTAAAGCAATTCGTTACGCTAAAATAGTCGCGCTCTTTGAAAATGACAGCTTTTCATATGTCTAGTCAGGCGATGAACTACAGAGCTCCATTCCCTCATAGTACACAAGCTAAAAGTTGTTAAAGTAAATAGGATTTGTAATCTTTAACCCTTTTCACAAAACATTGGCATTCACAGTATTGCCTTGTTACTGCTAATAGATTACATAATCGTCATCTAACTAGTTGGCATTTCCTCAGAAAAGCTGATGAAAGAAAATTAATACATTTGGCCATTTCTTTGTTCAATTTTGCTATTTGCCTAGATTAATCGCAACTATGACCATAACCTGTAAAGAAATTAAATAATTAGCTTATATTATTGTATTAAAATTGGATGTTTATGCCAACAGCCGTTAACGCTAACATGAGCACAACCATGAATTTTACCTCCAAGTCAGGTAGGAATATGAATGGGGGTGCACTAATATAATATCATATGCATTCAGTACACATGAAGTAATGCCATACTTATTTTTAAGCACGACAAGTTTTAAAAACTCCCAAAAAAGCGGAAAACCAGCTAGTATTTTGGCATTAAATTGTTTCAATGTTGAAACTGAAAACGATAAAAAGTTGAAGGGCCAGAAACTAACCTTACATAAAGATATGCTTACAATTAAAGATCAATTAAATGATCTAGTCAATAATTCTTCATGGGATTGCTCATTCGACAATTTAAAAAAAGAAGTTATAAGTCAGCTACTCCAATTTCACACGGGACGAATTCCCCAAAACTTTGCAGTCCACTTTGTACAGGTACTACTTTACTCGCTAATGATTGTGTAAAGTAAGGAACTTTGTTGAAGATTCTTAGAAAACAATAAGGACATAACCATTTAATCAACAAGAGTAATAAATGAGTTACTAGTTAATTTGACATATCAATCTCTTGATGATTGAGAATCACAATCAAACATGGATGGAAAGGCAATAAAAATGAGAAAAAGTATTGGCTGAAGGGTGTCTGATTTCGATGGAATTTAAATGAGCTAATCGCCACAGCAGCAGAAACTTTTCTAAATAATATTTTAAAGTGCAATCTCCCAAGTTAAATGGAATCATTGAAGCTCTCCCTTCTAATTGGTTTTAGTTGTCAACATAATTATCTTTCGTGCTAAGTTTCCCATGCCGAGTAGAGCCCAGAATCCTCATGCCTGCTGCACTCACAAGAATAATCACAAAAATTGCAATGATTAAGTATGATTATTGTCAAACTCCTATCCAAGAAGCTAAATGGTATGATTTTCATGCATTTTCTATTGCAGCTACTTCTATTTTCTTATCCTTTTCTACTATAGCTGAAAGGACGCAAAGATGAAAAATGGCATCAAGTCGATTAAGAAGTGAGTCGTCAAGAACAAAAATCCAAGCGATTGTCATAAAACATGCCACATATAAGATTATTTATCATTATCGATACTTTATTTGCAGAAAGTATAATCTGCTGCCTTTAAAATAATGGGAGTGTAATTCCCTTTTTAATGTTGATAATATATCGAGTGCTCGAGAAGGGAAGAGAAAAAATTAATTTTTCTATTTTACAAATAAATTGAGTGGGAATTTGATCAATTTGTTTTTCTTGTATACAGGCAGTGGATGAGATGCAAATAGTTTTTTTCGCAGCACGAAGTTAAGGGACCTATTTCATGCCATTTGAATTGGATGATAAAAATGGTTTCTTTTCAAAGGTAAGGGAACGCAGTCCACAATAATGGTACTGTTATGATATGATTGTGATTACGTCTGTGATATAATTAAAATTTGAATGCAGCGTCGGCAAGGATGATGATGACTAGCTTTAGTTGAGCGAGGAGGAACTGCTGTTACGAGAAGCCTGACGGTGCGCTGGGCGACCATGATTATGGCGATGGAAGGAAAATGCATTGATGCAGTTCAAAACTTGATGGCTGAAATAATATGGACCCAAAAGTGTATATGTTTCCATCATAAAGTAAGAAACTGCAAAAGTACATATAATCGTCATACAATAATCAAATCATACAACGGCGATAATTTTTTCTCGCGACTATTTCCCAGCCACTAGCACTGATAACTAGACAGTGAGTGAGTGAGTGTGCGTTAAGCAGTTGAAGTTGACGTAGCAGAGTAGAAATAAAAGTAGCATGGCATAATGTACAATCTGAATATATAATTGTTATTGTTGCATCAAGTAAGCGAGCATCCAAGCCTGAAGCAGGTGGGCCACAAACGTTACAACTTCAACAAGCATAATCCCAGAGCTATATAAAAGCAGAGGGGCTCGCGTAGCCAACCGTCAAACGTCTTTCTGAAGTCATCAGTTTCACTCTCACGTTCCGGCAGAATCCTTTTTTGCAGTGTTCTCACTTTCACGAATTTGAAATTTTCGAGTTTCGTTCTACCATCACAGTTTTGTAAGTGCATTCAGCTAAACACGTTTAATAAGAAAGCATTTTGTGTGGGATCTGATCTGATTTTTGTATTGTCATTGGCGCTACATTTAGAGATTAGTTTAAAAGTGATCTATCATAATTAAAATTAGCACTTTATCTAAGAAATTAATCGATTAATGCTGAGGAGGATAAAATGAAAGTTATCATTTTATATGAGAGGATACTTAAAAAATCGTTGACATGGGGCAGTCTGAGAATCGATCGTTTAATCTAGGGCGATTCTAAAGGCAGGATATATTCACACAATTGGACTAATAGGGGCATGTCTAGCAACAAGCAGGAAATGGATTGGGAGTGATATAATTTTTAACTATCTCGTAATCTCGTTAGTTGTATTGTTATGTAAGATCCTCTCGAAACCGGTCCTTCCACTCTACATAACCGTGTCAACATTTTCAAGTTTCAAAGACTACAAATAGTAGTAAATGGATAATGGTACCACAAACTAGTTGCAAGCTCACAGAGATTTGTTTTGCTTCCATACAGGAAGTGATTTTTAATTGAAAAATCAAAAGTGCTAAAGTATCTAATTATAATTTTATTTGTTGAAAGCGCTGCATAGCAGGAGGCCTAGGACAAATATTTGACAAATATAGACCATTTGAAGGGAAAGGGAGAAAAGAGAATATAATTCATTGCCTTTATATTTGGTCGTTTTTCTTTTATTTTCTATAGAAATTCAAGATGAAGGCCATTGCATGTTTGGTTATAGCTCTTGTAGCCGTCGCTTGGTCACAGGATGCCAAGGACAAGGATGGAGAGCGCCCAACTGTCTTCCAAAGACTTATTCCTGCTGATGTTCTTAGAGGTGAGAGATAATGGCCGAGTGTGAAATCTTTAAAATTGCCGATGACTACTAGTTCAAATTATATTAAGCCATTGGAGAGCTATAACGTGCTAATTATATGGACCGCAGATTTCCCTGGAACTTGCTTTGCCTCAACCAGGTGTGCCACATTTGAGCCAGGTGCATCATGGGACCTGAAGCCTTTCTGTGGAAAGTCAACTTGCGTTGCTCAACAGGTTTGCGAGAAAATAATCTGAAATGTTGTCCAAAGGCTAATTGCTTATACAGACACATGGTAAGAACCAAAATGGTAATTTGCCTTCTAGGGTCGTCTCTGGGAATTGGTTGAGGACTGTGGTCCACTCCCCAAGCCAAACCCAAAGTGCAAACTCTCTGACAAGACCAACAAGACCGCTGACTTCCCTGGATGCTGTCCTGTCTTTGAATGTGACGCAGGTGTGACGTTGGAATACCCTGAGGTCCCATCTGCCCCCAATGCCGGCCCAGGAAGCTCAAGCGCCTCTGCCCCAGCAGGAACTCAGGCTGTTGGTCCAGCCAAGCAATAAAGTATTAGATAGACCGTTCTCAAGTTTCACTTTGATCCTTCATGATATCATCTTCTTACATAGCCATTCATTAAATGGACAAATTAGTTTTCAGGCTTTATTCCTAGCGTTACTTTCTTCTCTGAAACCAACAAAAAAGGCTGTGATCTTCCCTTGTACTATGAACGGTTTTTTTTTAATTTTACGACTGTGTTTTTTTAAGTTTCACCAAGAGTTAGATTCTGGGTGTTTCCTTTCTAGGGTTTTTATATTTTTTAGGGTACAAAATATTCACTGGAGAATAATTTCATATTTTTACCTTTTTGAACAAAACTTTTTTTTCCCGACAGCTTTCACATGTTTTATGACAATCTTGAACTTGCTCTCACAATCTCAGTTTGTTGACGTATGATTTCTCCCACCTTTTCAAGCAAAGTTTTTTTTTCTCGGGTTAAGCAACAAAATCAGGGTACCCTGGCGTCAATCCAAATATCCATGAAAAAAAATATGTTAATTTACCAGGGAAACAACGATGATTTTTATTGTATCATTTTTGAGAAATGTACCATTGTTCGCATTTATGAACTGTCTTGAAATAAATAAATGTAAAATAATTGTTCACGTTGCGTTGAATTTTTGCTGATCTCTGCCTTCCCTCTGGATACTATTGTCAGTATGGTCAGTGCTATTAAACCTTATCCCTTCCAAATGACAAACTCCCACCATAAGCAATTAAGAAGGATGTGAGGTTTGCAGTCGCCATTTTTTTTATATGCATCACAAATCTCATCATAAGCCACCCAACCGTCCTTTATTGCATGAAGATAAAAGTGGAAACCCTTTTTGATTAAATTATGACATGACATGCTCTTCCACAAAATAAACTATGATTGTATGCTGAATGGAGCTATGAAGTTTTATTCAATGTCTGTGCATAACGTGCAAGCAAATCCTTCACTACTCCAATGGTCAATTTACATTTCAAAATGATACTGCAATCACGACTCATGAAACGAAGTAAGTGGGAACAGGAGAAACGGCATGATCTGAAACAATATCTCTTGTCTTGTTATTTCATTTTTCAAACCTTCACAGTGACGTCACAATTATCACGAATCACGATATAAAATGTACAAAAACAATAACGATAGACGAGCAGATTTTTTTCCACAACTTGAGGGATAATGAGAAGCATCGTCATTAACTTAACGTTAAGTATTATCATACATATCATATCAACGCACTTAACAACCATTAACTTTCATAATGGTTAGGATACTAACCATTAATTTAGTATTATATAAATAGTATTCAACTAAACAGCTACGTACACTATGTCAACGACACAACATTATACATTTATGTTGCGTCGCCCCAGCTACAATTTTTTTTGGTTGAAAGAATGGAGAATTCCAGTTCCAAATTTTTTTTTCCACATTTTTTATTACTATTAGTAATCTTCTAGCTAGCTTGTATGTAATGTCGTAATAAGTTTAGATAAATTATTGAAGCACTAGCACTAGTAAAATTTACGAAGGCATTCTTTTGGTCTGATTAGAAAGCAAAAGCCCCCGAAATAAATTTATGGTCACAGACAAGGTTTCCTAGATATAAATCCCTTTCTCAGTTTCCTTACCGTTATGTCATCTATCGGCTACCATCGTAAGTTGAAAACTTTTTTTTTCCGTTGTAATTAATAAGTCAGCTAGAAACAACATTTATAAGACTAGTCCTTACGAGAATTAAGTATTAACAAAGACCTGGTGCAAATATTTGGTAGATAAAATGAACTATGTATTATGTAGTTCCACAATTTGTCATGTTTCATCTCATCAGCTACGATACCAAAACAACTAAACAAGCAATTCTAGAAGTATGTGAGACCAAATCAGACCATGATTATGGTAGATGGTATTCCCGAACATTATTCGATGACGAATACCAATGTTATTATTATGGTTATGTATATTATTAAATAGTATTAATTACTTAGTAATAATTAATATTGATTGGTAGTTTGATTAAACAGTTGATTAAACTAGAAGTCCATATGCTGGCTAATAAGATATATATATATATACCTAGTTACATGTTCGGCTAGATTATATAAATTTCGAAGAATACAAAAACTGCTTTGTATATTATACTAACTCGACGTGTATTACTGCAAATTTTTTAAAAGTTAGAATGACTTTCACAGACAATTCATAAGAACGAACTGATTAGCAGCAGTATACAATTACAACGGAACTAAACCAGATTACAAAATTTATAACGAATATAAATTATTTCATATTACCAACAAGTTTTCCCAATATACAAAAAAACCATATATGTAGCCTATTTCTTACGTTAGTTTCTTGTTTTTCGTCGGAAAGAAAATTAATGTCATCAGTTATCGGAATTGTATTTATCTCAAAAGGCTTCTGATTTCTTCCTTTTCTGCCGCCTCCACGTAAGGCATCCCATCGGGCGTCCTACCTTCTCTGGATGCACCCTGAAAAATATCAAAAGTGCACTTTAAATGTCGTACTGGAAAAATTTAAACAATCCTCAAACCTTCAAAGTTACCTTTTGGAGAAGTAGCTTGACACAGGCAGTATGACCTTCCCAGATTGCGGCAAGAAGAGGACTGATTCCATGTTTATCTGTTGCCTATGAAATGAAAGCAAATAACATAGTTTCCACGGTTAAGTCCTGCTATATGTATATCTGCAATACGTACAATTTGCAAACAAGCTTACATTAACGTTAGCTCCTTTGGAGACTAGGTAATCCATGACCTCTAGCTGGCCATAATCCGCAGCGTATAACAATGGCGTCCTTCCGTCAACCTCCTCATTTATGTTTATCCCCTGTGATACAAAAATGAAAAGTAATACCCGCAAAAATCTCATTAGTTCCAAATCTACAAGGTAGAAGTTCACAAAAAAGAAACTCCCATTTCGCTATAGTATTTACTGCACCTTTTTCTCTACAATTTCTCGTACTTGATCCAAATCCCCATTCTTAATTCCCCAAACAAGCTCACTCATTTTGGCTGTGAATGTGTGTAGTCAGTCCTCTCTGGAAGGTCTGGAAGGGTTTAGTACATAAAATATAAAAGAATTAGTTTCTGAAAAATACACGTCAGGAAACGGGGTAATGTGATAGTATTAAACAGTCGACATTTGCAGCTCAAGTTTATGACATTTTACATTAAAAGAAATCACCAACAAAACAATTGCAATTTCCTTGCTAAAAATAATTACTTGAAATTAATGACGGATATCAATCATAAATATCAACTTGATGTTCAATTGGCGACAGAATAAATTTGCACAACTTTGTCAGTATTTTCTGCCGAACGGAATAATACAAAGAATATTAATACTCCCCTACCAGCTCAGATGTAGATAAGCTTGGCCAATATACGCTACAGCTAATGACTAACCTTGAAATTAACTCAACAAAATATTGTCGCCCACTTAAGAAGATTCATTTAAAGTTTACTTTGACTTGACCAATAAATGATTAACTTACTTTTGGAAGTAACGTGATATTGGCTGAACTGTCAAACAAGTATGAATCTATCACAATAACATTTGAGCATTAAGATAAAAAGCGTACTCAAATTTTTATAGCGAAAAAGAGTGAAAGACTCTACAGTAGAGTTATACTCCCACTACAATCAACACCAACCGAGTACAATAATGATAACTGAGCGCAATTACAGTTACGCCAAGATTTGGACAATACTTACCCACCTAATTATTAGCTTGACTGTAGTCTTAACTGAGGGAAAAGTGCTCGATAGTCTGTACAATTTCTCGTTGATTATTATTATGAATTATGTAGAGTTGAACGCAGTAATAACGAGTGAGTCTTTCCTTTCTCAACCATTAACCACCAGCGCAGCGAATCTCACGGTACCGATACACCATACCGACACATAGGGCGTACAATAATACTGTTGTGGAGGATGAGCCTCTGTCTCGTTCCTCAGCTATTATTGTTGCTAGTCCCGTATCCCGATCTCCTACTCCAATGCACTTTGAGTGTATTTACACGATATAAGATCGCAATAAACTGGCATAGCTGAGGAGCTGTAAGTAGCAGAAGCATTCATTTAGCACAATACATTCAAGTTTTTTATTGGCTAATTGAAAATGGTTTAAACTGCTTGGAGTGCTAGCTCCTTCAGTCAAATATTTGTCACTGTCAGTATTGGATTCGATGGCATGTCTATTGCTTAATGCTTCGTATCTTCGACTAAATGACTGTTTACAAGGTGTTAGTATGGATACCTAACGTTAAAAATTTGTACTTTTATTATTAATCTAACCTTCAAAAGTTGGATTCAGAAAAATCAACATCAATCTACACTTCTTGTAGGCAATTGTCACCGTCTTATTTTGAGAGAGTGAGATATAAATACGAACGGACAGACAGACAGGAGGGGTTATTCTCGTAATATTACCCACCTTTTTAACGATGCAAAAACATACCGTGTAACCGTACTACAAGCCTGTGCATATACGTGTACTGCCATCCTCATATACCATTTCATTGCAATAATTTACTCGTTTAGTTTTTTCATATCTCCTGCCAACAGCCAGAACAAACTGCAAGAACCAAGTCCATTCCGTTCATTTCATTAAACAAATGAAAGCAAGTCGTTTCCCTTCTCAACTTGTGTTTCTCACAATCCTTATTACATATTAGAAAAGTTACGCTGCCGCATTTAACAATGCACCATTTTTATTAGCTTGGCAAATGAATGATGAATGAAAAATATTTAGATGAGTTTTTGCATTTAGAAATATGGATCTTCGCATGCCTATTGCATAGTCCCTTCCTCCTCCTAGTTCTAGGTTAGATCCTAGATTATGCAATTTAATGAAAGGGTTGATGGGCATAAAACATAAAATCTGACAATGAGAAATGAGTTTGCTGATGATTTGGATTCAAATTTAAGTACAAAGTTAATACATAAATGGATGGTAATATATGATAGGAGCGTCTTGCAGCTCCTCTAGTAGGTCTAGAATCATGCAGAAAGTGTAAATCGGTAAATGAGTTAATGACCAGAGGAGCGAATAAACATAAAAGCCATTAAAGTATCATCAATCCCATTTTTCCTTCCCATTTCGTTCATATTTCATCATCATTTCATGAGCTTGCAAACTTCATCAGCTTGGATTTCCGATGCGAGTCCAACGTTTGGTTTTAGATTCCCTTTTTTGGAGTTTCAGTCTTGATGAGAGGTCGAGGTCATTCTTAAAACGTGTGGCATATTTTTCAATCATAACTTTTCATGAGCAAGAAAATAGCACAAAGGAGTTTTGGAGAACGGATTTAGAATTAAAACAAGTCCGATTGATAGCAATTGTGGTAATGGATGTTCCATGAAAATGTTCCTTAGCATTTCTGTCTATCAACTCGTGTTTTCCGCGAATGAATTGAATCGGATGACGTAGTATAAAACCAAACGGATGCACATAGCACAAGTAGAATAAACTTATAGAAGGAAATATACCCTTTGCGAGGGAATGAGAACATAAAATGATATGAAATCATAATTTTCAATAAAAAATCAGATACAAATCAAATACAGCCCATTCTTACAACCAATGAAAATTGAATATTAAAAGTTAGCATAATATTTTAATTCGAAATAGAGGCAAAGCGTTATATATGAACTGTAATTTCTGTTTGCCCCATAGCCTTATCATTTTTGGTAAATGATACTTTAGCAAACAAATGCATCCAACTCAACTCTCTAATCTTCATGCAGTCTGCTGCTACATACATGGTCGGCTTCTTCATTGCAAAAAAGCAGTCCGTTATGTAGACGTAAGCATGCACACGTGCTTCTACGAAGCCGACTTGCACGTCTTCTACCGGAAACAGAAGTTAATGAAGGCTCTTAGTCATAACGTAATTTTGAAATAAATGGAGATGTACCAAGTCAGTTTCTTCAAATGAATGATTCATACAGCCACCCTCAAAGTTCCTTAGAAAGGAAATTGCACAAAGTGCCAGTGTTTTGCAAAGAGTAAGTATTGCAACGCCCAACCAATGAAGGGAACAAAAAGAAAATATCAATATACATACCTATGAGACAAATTGTAAATGTCTTTCAAATAATCTGTTTTATTATTTTAAGATGAAATAGGAATGCCCTCGATGTCTGGCGATGAAAAAAGCTGAGACAATGGATTGGCATCAACTTCAGATTCTACTAACTGTACAGTTTTTATTTTCATAACTAAACACATAAATAAACTACATTCACAATAACGGAATTGCAGCAATCATCGACACATGTAAATGTATCATACGATTCCTTGCTACATGACATAATAATTACTGACTGAATAGCGTCTGCTTAAGGGGGCACATTTGAAATCAAGTGACTAAATAGTTATTGGAACAAAATCTTTCAAAGCACTGTGGCCATTCTTGATTCAGTTAAAATAAATAAAGGCTTAAATCTCTGATTTGTGCTACAGAAAGTCAACACCTAGTCCCAACTGTACTCCTCTAACCAAACGATCTCCTTTACAAAATCTATATGGCCAGCAATAATTTATCTCTATTCTTGCAATTTGTCCGAGTCTTATTGCAAGCCCTACTCCATATGATGCCCGGAAGTCCTTCAACATTGTTTGGAAACTTTGGGCAAAATCTTCAGCTAAAATTAGAAAATCAATACAATTAGCAAATGCAACATGAAAATACTTATGAAATATGAGTGGTACTAAATATGATGAAAAGTGCAAAACATACTATTAAAAGAAGAATCGTTAATATTTCCTGCATTAACGAAAGCATGAGTTCGGAAATATTCTCCGAATGATCCACGTCCGAATCCAAAAGGTAATGGCGCATAAAGGTGTATCGCGGATGCCCAGTAAGCCTATACACAAACAGGAATTAATATGCTTACTGCTGACTTGTTATGACATATACCAAACAATTTTAATCAAATTAGTATAAATACCTTTCCTCCAAGTGAATCATTTCCACTCCGATTCCCAAGACTCTTCATTTCAAAACCTCGGACGGTCTGAGGCCCACCCACAAAGAATAAATCGCTTACATTGTGGGTCGGCGTCGCCCGTGCATCAAGCGGTCGCAGTACGCCAAAACGTAATGCTCCTTGAAGAACCTGCAGCGTTTATAAAAAAAATTATAGAACTGAGAAAGGCAAAAATGCTAAGGATATATTTGCGATAAGTTTTTGCTTCCATACTAAATTATGAGGCAGTGGTATGTTAGCTTGCAGCTCAGAATCGTGCTTTACAAATGCAACATCGCCACCCATTCCAGCATATTCTTGAACAAGCTTCAAGAGAACACCAGATGAGGGGAAAATAGGATGATCCCGATGATCTACAGTCATAATATGCCTAAGCGATGATTTGAAACTATGTCCACTTTGTTCGCGGACAGCAAAGGATGTTTGTCTTGATGAAGCTTCCAACTGCCGCCAGGCACCCTCCCATTGCATATTATGTCTTACCTAAAAAATCAATTGAAAAGTTATATAATTAATCAATACATATTTGCCAAAAAACCGAAAAATTACAAATTATTATTGAAAATTTCAAATTTGATCCAAAATTAATTTACTTTTTGAGCTGACTCAAAGGAAAAGTCCAGCAAAGCACCAGAACTGAAGACGGTATAGCTGGACCAGTACGCCGGATTTTTGTAATGAAATAAGGTTGCAGATAAACTAAAAAAAAAACAAATATTTTTATTGTAAATAACTAAATAGTCACAAAATTCTGGAGTTTATATATTGATGAAAAGCGTTTATTAGTTTGCATTACTCAGCATTCCAAGGGCCTCCAAGAGGTTTCACAGCAGTCAATAAAGAACTTTTATTGGAATCTGATCCAATGGTATGTTCTAAATTGATTCTTTCACCCCTTCCCAGAATATTTGGCAGTCGACAGCCCAATACTAGAGATCCCTCATTTGCACCAATCAAGGTGTTGATACCACCGACGAACCTCCCACTCTCTCGAACATTGTAAATGACCTAGAGTATTGATAAACAAATATAAAATTGATACTTTTCCTGATTCTAACCCTTGACCATTCCAGACATGAATATGAAATGAGTTGTGTAATTCTAACCTCATATCCGTCCGGTGAAATATCACTCACGTCGATGATTATACCAACATCTCTGAAACATCCTAGCTTCTCAAGTTTACTTTGAACTTCACTCACTTTGAAAACCAACTACAGAAAGTACAGAATACATAATAAGTTCCTGTATCAAAGAGGACATGTATTGGTTTAAAAAAATTACATATGTTAAAACTATCATTTCTACCTCATTGAAGTTCGTCGCCTTGAACAGTTCCTGAACACTTTGTGATACGTAATCATCCTTTGTCCGACCTAACCCATTTATACGTACATTCTCCACTCTCACCGGAACCACATCCAGATCAATCGATACTCCATCGGAAGGTTTAGCAACGCCGTGTGGTTGCTTCCTTGCCTGACAATATTATAAAAACAGTAAAAAAATTACAACAATTTTCTTTCACGAACAAGAAAAAGTAAAACATGACAATACAAATTAGCTTACTTTCGCTTGCCCAGCACCCATGGACTCTCGCCTTACGCTTCTGCTCTGAAAATTTAAAAGGAAGGAAACTTTTCATTAAACTGATTACCGGTGTTTTCTTCACTAAACTAAATAGCAAGCAATCAAATCATAGTCATACAGAAACAAAATACCAGACCATCACCCATGACTAATTGAAAAGTTAAACTTTGAAAAGATTGACCTTTAAAAACGGCACTGTCACTAGTGCAAATAAAAACTTTTCATGCATATTTATGATGTAACCTTTAAACTTATTTCTAATGTGCAAATTCTACCTTTCCAAAGTGTTGATTCGAGATGCTGGGATTAACGTGTTGATTACATTATATTTCAAATTTCTAACGTTTGCGGTTCATCATTGCACCAACATTATACTATTAACATTAACTACGTGTGCAATTTATTTAAGGACAACAAGACATACACGAACACGACACAACACCCAAATGCCGACAAAATATAGACCTGCTCACATGCTTTCATGAAGCCTACTGGTTAGTACACTAGCGCTTTACATTAAATGATTAACATGATCCCCATCTCATCATTATACATTAGCAATACATACAAAATTTGCTCACCACGGTCAAATTTCGAATGGAAGCGGCTGCACACCCAAAACTCTATAATGTACAGTATCAAAGTGAATCAAAAGCACATGAAGATTTTTCAACTATAACAAAAACATTCCCACATACTACTCTTTCACACAGACAAAAAGAGCATTTCAAAAAAAAAATCCAATACATGCTTATTATTATACATTGAATTAAGGAGATACTAAACAAGCGTGAAGAAATTTTCTATTGTTATGACGAATACTAAGGCTAGGCATGCATCCCCATCTTTCTTGAGAACTATAATAATAGCAACTGTAACATAGAATCCTTCATAATAATATTTAAGCTTGCCACTTGCCATGCTACTTGCCAGTAATCTAATAAACAGAATAAGAAGGTATGAAACAGGCCTTCAAAATTAAATCCATTCATATTCCCCCATGTTCCCTGGCACTGTGTGTGGCATGAACGAGCCCATTCAACGCAGTCTTTCACGCAATCCTCAACACAGAAACTGGGAGGCCAACGAACATTTCAGATATAAAATTTTGTACTGCATCCATCCAGTCGATCCCAAGGAATATTGGGAGTTACGATAATCCAACCCTTTCCGAATAGCATGAACTTCCTCCCCAGGTGAAGCAGTATAACAGAAACACAAACAATTTTATGTACATATACCTAACTCAACTATAACAAAGGAAACTGCTTACAATATATATCCAAGCCCATTTATCCAACGGACCCCTGACTATCACAGACACTCAGAGATCATCTTTCCCATGAGCTTCAAGTTAATGTATAAAATGAAGGCTAGGGAAGTTGGTAGCAAGCAACGAGGCAAGCTAAGCTTGCATGCTACGTTTTATAAAGAATACCTTCACTCGCAACGAGCTGCCTCACACACAAATGGAAAAACAGATATACAAGCACAAGTTTTTTTTTTACAATTAAGGAGTTAGTACTCACACTAATAAATAAATACCAGCCAAGGAGTATGAAAAGATTATAAGGGAAAAAAATAAAGAAAAAAGCAAAATTTAGAATCTTTGATATAATACTTATGGCAAAGGTATTGAATACATGGCACACCAACCATACCCCATCATCCCATAGTAAAGTACAAAGATATTCCTCCCTTTAAATAAAGTGGCCTCAGGAACACACGAAAGAAAGAAGAAGCAAAACTAAGAGAAAAATAACAGGTCTAATAATAATCCCTTTGAAATTACTTTTTTTCTAATGGAACCGTTCGCCAAAGGACAGCAATCTTTTTACTAGGTTGACACGACAATTTTATACTTAAGTTAGTTAAATGTGCAACATTAAGTTCGTGTACAAAGCATAGTGGGGAGAAGATGGCACGGCAATCACTAATCTAGATACAAACGTAACGAAGGCCAGTATACAAATCGATTAATTAAGTGAGTAGACATTTTCCAAAAAAAAGTCTCTTCTCCAGCACAACAAGTTCCAGTTATCAATCAAGATAGATCTGATACTCATCTACAGGAGTGAATTAGTTCCAGCTTCCTTCAGTAGTTACATAAATATAGTCCATACAAGTTGACCGTAAGAGAAGTAAACCTTTCAGAATTAAATTTTTTTAAAAATCGTTAATTATATAATGTTTCCATCATAACTCCGCTTCCTCTCAGAATTTAATGTAGTGAAATTTTACAACAGACCATCATCTATAATGTTTCCGTTTCCGCCAAAGAACTCAGATTCCAGGAGTAAAATCCGTTCAGGGTCCATAGTCTTCCGTAGATATTAGCTGCTACTGCAACTGTAACAAAAAGCAAAAAAAAATAAATAATTAGCATCGATTTCGTGTTAATCCAACATTGAAATAGAATTTATACTAGTGAAAATCATAGTTAAATATCAGGGATAAAACATTCCATTCCAAACATTTTGTTTTTACATAAGGCAGATAAGCATAATTATGGAGTGACGAAATTCTTTCCAAAAACAAATATGTTATGTGCAATTGCATTTATAAATCAGCAAGAAAGGCTTTTGTTTCTTAAAGAGATCTGTGTTTTACTAATTTACAAAAATAAATCAATAAAAGTCAATCTACAAGCGATCCATCTACTAAAAGCGAAGTAATCTAAAGAGAGATATACAGCGATGCTAAAAACGCTGGGTGGTTATATAATCCGAGAATATCTTTGCAATTAAAATGCAGAAAACTTCTCATTAAATCATTAATTCCTACTTAACTGCAAGGATAAATAAATAAAACAACGCTATAGTCATTAGATAATAAGGCTAATACACGTATGGGCAGCCAAGATCCATTAAATTAGTAAATATAGCTGCATATATACAAGCCATTTACGCAGAAGGAAAAACAACATTAATATTAACAACACTATTTGGGCATCTAGCAAGTCATGCGGAATGCGAAAAGCCAGACAAAATTTGTTCAAGAGGGTCATGCACGCGACCTTAATCCTTTTAAATTACCAACATAACATAAACAAAAATACTAATCCCTAGCATTTGAGATTTCGGCCCTCCTTGGACTGGGAGTCTTGGAGCTTAGCAAATTCCAAAGTATCATTAAGTTGAATGATGTAATGCAGTCGATAGTTGGAAAAGGAATGAATTGAGGGGAAGAGATTTTTAGCAAAACTAGCATTTGGCTGAATGATTGTCCAGTGCCTAGTTTAATTAAGTTAATTTATGGAGCATATAATTTTTGAAATGTGCAAAAAAGAAAATACTCATTTGCTTCTTACCTTTTCCATAGGCGTGTCAACTGTCATGGACCCAATTTCCTCAAATAGCCGAAAAACCCTCTCCCACAGTAGTCCAGAGCAACTCCTCATTGAAGCCTCCGACGAAGATGGTATAGGAGGTGACAGCAATAGCACAACATCCAGTGGGGCAAGTGAGACGGAATTTGCAAATGAGCAATCAGACCATTTAATAATGGACAGCATATCATCTCCGGTGAACAAACTAGCGTCACCATTTCTAGGAACAAATGGCTCAGGTGGGGAACCGCAACTCCTCCACACCACGGCTAACTCACGTGCCAACTTCTCGCAGTTCGAAACCCCAGCCGACGAAACTAGGAATAATTTCGGTCCCGATGACTTTGACGAGCAACTCTTTATAGGCCAGTTAGGAACAAATTGTACGGACACGCGTCGCTTCGATGAGGAACTCGAGCCTCAGGTCATCATGGACACTGCCGATCATTCCGAGTCAAGTGATGTGGAGGACCTGTTCCCCAGCAGTTCACCTGATAAACTCCCCCTCCAATCTGAAGATAAGACTTATAAAGAATGTAGCAATATAAATGATATTGATTACACTACCAGCAGTTGTTTCTCGAGAAGTCCTATCTCAATCTCACACCAGAATTCTAGACTGCGACACAGAAATAGTCGGTTCGGCGGGCCATCAGGGGGTAAACGCAAGACTGGTAGGGGGCAACGACACGATCCCTTGCTAGATAAGCAAGCCCCCTCCCCACAAATAGACCTCCTCCTTCCTAAAGACGAGGAAGAGTTTGAAGGACAAGACATCCAGCATTTAAATGATGAAGATCTCAGCTGCGACAATGCACTAGATACAGAATCCATTGAAGATCATGATATTCACCACATACCCATTTGCCTCAACTTCACAAATCCGGGGGACGACGTTAACGGAGAGGAAGAGCAGTCCACCTCAAGAAGCTGCATATCCTCCGATGGTCTCAAATCCTCCCCTATGGTAAGCCTAAATCTACACTCCGATGACAAGACATAATACACAAGCTCCTACTTATCTTCCCATTAGCAAACTTTCATGATAGCAGTTAATTTTTATTAGCTTTCATTACAAAGCAATAAAACAGCATAGGACAATTTACAAGTAGCAGGATTAACGGAAGTAACGGAACGCACAGTTACAAAGATGACGAAATGCAAGGATGAAACAGAACAAAGGAGAAATCTCAAATCTTGCGAACATTCTCTGTCGCTGACATCCACAAATATGCATACAAATATGCATACATATGCATATATATATATCATGCAGCTCATTGTCAGCTATGTATCAGGCGTCATTTCCTTATCATGTCTGATTCCTGACTCTGGAATATCAATCAGTAATTTCATAAGGAAAAATGTGCGAGGCCCGACCATGGAAGGCTCTATGCTAACTTGCGTTGATGTATAGAAATTCAGCAATAAAAACGAATAATTAAATAATTCTCCTAAATTAATTAGGGGAGGAGGAGAGGCCTACCGCTTCATGCAAATTATGATGAATTTCTGAATAATGTACCCTTTTTGATCATTTACGTTTTTACAACGTTATCGTGTTTCATCATGTCAGTTTATCCCTGCTTATTCAGATAGCAAGAATTTGGATTGTTCTAGAAGAGAGAAATAGTACTCAAATCAATCGAGTTAGAACAAGAAATATCGCTTTCTTAGCCCATGCATGAGCGTCAACATTTCCGATGAATTTTTTTATGGTAATTTTACAATGAAATGCTATGAGTCAGCGTCGACTTCTCTGAATTTTCGATGCGACATTTATCTCATCTGAATGGCGACGCAGTTATTATAACTCTAGACAAACAACAAATTGATGATTTGACATGAGAAAAGGTTATGTTGGATTGTAAGATTTTGAAAGAACAAAAAACCACCAGTTTCAAAATCAGGGGGAGGAGGTGCATTTGAAGTTGTGCAAGTTTGAAATACTTCTTTTTAAGCTAATTGTTCATTGTTAGGGTTCATCATCATCATAAGTAAAAGTATCGCAGTTAAGAATTAATTATGAGGAGGCGAAAGTATAACCTAAGGCCTCGAGACATAACAGGAAGGTATTCCTCGTGGTATAATCTGGTAACTTAATTAATTTACAATTTAACGCTAATTAGGATGCGACATGGACTTAAACGACTGATACTCTTGATAAATGATCATTTGAAATGCTTAAATGCTCCTAATTTTTAAAATATGCATTTAACTAATCATTAAATATGTTTCCTTTTAGCGGAAGAGAAAGGGGGAAATCACTGCGGACTCTCCAGATGAAACCCTCCCACTGAAGAAGCCGGTCACGGAGGAAGACGTTGAAGAGTAAGTTTGCGAAACAATATTGCTTTAGTTAGTTACTTAAGTACCTACCTAGTTTGTATTTAAGCGTCGAAAAATGCAAATGAATGATGAAGAAGGGACCACGCTGGAGCTGGGGCAGTGTGGTACTTTGGCAATTCCGTAATTAAAATACGGTTTCTATGCAACTTTTAACGCTCGAACCCGAATTTGGAAATATTTTTTGTCGTTTTTCATACCAACTAATAAACTAAAGTGCCAACTGCCATTTTGGAGGTGTTTCGGTTAGTGTTAAGCAAAAGGTAACCAGACTGACCTTTTTTTGTTAAGATCTTTTGCTTCACTCCGGCGTCAGAGTGATTGTAAGAGGTAACTACCAAAAAATTTGGTCCTCTTTTTTAGCTATTGTTTAATTCCTGTTAGTTAGGTAAAAAATGTACCAATTTTGGTAGTTTTCACGCTAAACCGAACAAAAGGTTACCTCAATAAATGAACATAAACAAAATTTGGTAAAGAAAGAGGACCAAACAAATTATAAAGTAGAACTGGATACACCGTGCACAGGACACAGTAGCCATTACTCCAACCTAAATTTCTACTTAATGGTGTATTACACCGGGCTACTACACCATCTCGTTTAAAATCAAAATTTAACGTTCTCTTAAACTAAATCATAAAAAGATAAGCTAACTCAGCTTATGGGTGCATAAACTGTTTATAGAGGTAGCATAACTTCATTTCTATATTAGTTAATTCCAAATTCTAGTAGAGATTCAGGTTGATTCAAGTAGTTAAAACAAATTTCAAAGTTGTTGGTTGTTATCTTTTGCTTCACTATGGTGCTCTGGTAACCGGTGTTTCAAATGCAACTCCCTTTTTCTATCGTAATAACATGAAATGCAATTTACTAATCGAAGAACATTTTTGCAAACAGCTAGCCTTTAAATCGTCCCTTCCCTTCCACCTTAATTTGTAATTTAAATACCACCACAATTATCTTTGAATGATGCTTTAATTAGGATAAATTACGGGAATAAAACTACAATACTCTTTACTCACCTTGTTTGTCAAGTTGGAATGATTAATACTCTCCCAGCACGTCCTTGTATTCGACCAAATGACTCCGAAGAAAATCACCGGAAGAAATGAAGATTACAAATTCCTCAATTAGTTGATTATGATAAGAATCCAATTAACTTGAGTTAGTTCCTTTCGTCTTTATAACAGTACTTTTAGTAGTTAAACTTAAATTAATTAACTCAATTAACTGCACTAAAACTGATGATCGCATCTACAAACTGATTAAGATAAGAATCCGCTTCTGTTTACAACAGGCGAAAATAAGAAAATATGCATTTTTTACGTGTATTTATAATGCATGATTGGCTTCCTTCACAAAATGCATCTCGTCTCTGTTCTTCCGCGGCGGCTGCGGCTGGGCGATCGAGAAAGAAGTGGTGATGATGAATGCTGATGGTATGCACATGCCGCGAATATTGGCATGCATGTAAAAAAAAAGATGAACAAAGATTTATGCAGTGACTGACGCTAACGCTATGGTGATGTACGATGGAAATTGGAATTGCATAGCTTCCTGTTGTCTTTATATAAGAACAAATCATATTTTTTTAAAGATAATGAAAATGAATAGGTTTTCCATTTTTGAATGCAAAGTTTTAATTATCCAGGTAATTTGAATTGAATACTAGTTTGAGCTTGTTCTTGACCGAAGAGCACCCATCACAGTCAAATTTTGAGGGAGGAGGAAGTAAGGGTGCTATCATCATGATAGTTTGTTTGTACAGTATGTACTTTGACTTAATTGTTCAGGAGAGGTATTCGACAATTGATAAGGTTAGAAAACCTCTTATTGACTGTCGCTAGTCTTGAGTTGTCAGCTAGAGAGATGGAGCATCGTTTTTTTTATTATCAGTATCAGTTGTAATCTGCATGGCGAGAGAAATTATTCAGGTGCAGTCAAGAAAGTCACTTGAAAATAGTTGAGATATTTTTGTTAGTTTAATATACTGATGTACTTTGTTTGTCAAAGTCGACAATTCGAGGCTGAGCAGTTCATTAATTTAGAAAGAAATTTTGTTGACTTGAGTTGAATTGGAAGATACATTTGAACTGAAATCTAGATGCATGGCAAGGAAAAGAATGGGGACGTGGAATTTAATATTTGTATGCTTATGCGATCCTTAACTGTTATTTTTGGTTCCAATAGAATCTTCGAATTTGCGTTATCTTGCTAAATATTTTTAAGATAAAA
Source organism: Lepidocyrtus paradoxus (assembly GCA_034696885.1). Lineage (NCBI taxonomy): Eukaryota > Metazoa > Arthropoda > Collembola > Entomobryomorpha > Entomobryidae > Lepidocyrtus > Lepidocyrtus paradoxus. The sequence continues at coordinate 58,855 of JAQGAH010000109.1, read as the reverse complement.
TAAGTATGGTAATTTTAATTTATCAGCTATTAGCAGAAGCACTAGTCAGTAGTCCTTTTGAAATTTCATGCCAGTCGTAGTTGGTCATTGGTTTCGTTCAGTCGCACATTTTAACGGCTAAATCTGTGAATTGAACAATCGATTTACACAGCCTTTGGAGAATCAAGTGTGTAGTTTTAGTACTTGAATCAAAACTAGTAAAAGTAAATAGCAGCAGATGGGAGAAACTGAATTTTTAACAGATTTACCATGGAAAATTCAAGGTCAAGCCCATCTGGGAACGTTGTTACAGGTTCCAAGTCATATGATAACTCACATTCTGACAGACAGTGTTTTACAGGCTTAAAGTCACTTTCCGTTTTAAGAGAAATTCTTAATTCCATGATTTCAGATTCTTCTCCAGGGTCGAATAGGTATAGAATTTGTTCATGTTACTTAAATTGCCCCTTGCACCTTATATGGAGAAATACCTTAATTGGGGGAAAAATGTCGTTGAAAAACAAGTTATTTAATTCATCAATATTGCCAGTAGTGTCGATTGTGATTTTGAAATGATTGTTGGTGCCTGGTCCAGTGAAATATGAAATGATTTTAAAAAGTTTCCTGTAATTAATTTTTTTCCAGGTTATCGGGTTTAAGTGGAATTATCGTAGAGAATCAGGATGATCAGCAAATGGATAGTTCAGAAGAAGATTGTGGGATTGAGAGAGAAGAGGTTTATGAAGAAAGACATGGCAGTCCTTACTCTTGCAGCAATGAAGACGAGGAATCTGTGGGTGAGGCGTGCTCCTCCGTCCCTAGTGGAAGTAGCGTTCGGTCTATTATTCCTTCAAAGGCTCATCCTCCTCCTCGTTTGGGGGACTGGCTTCAAATTTTCTCTGTAAGCTTTTTGAAGCATTATTCATATTCTTTCACAGCACAGATTAGCTGAAAATATTTCAGCTATAGCATGTTGGTTATAATAACTATTTTGTTTGTACTTTGTAGGGATGGAGTCATCCAGAACGACTGATGGCCATCACAGAACTCATCGGAACTTGTGAGGCAACCCAAGTTAGGCACATGATGCAAATTATTGAACCGCAGTTTCAGCGTGATTTTATATCTTTACTGCCTAAAGAAGTAAGATATGGAATATTATAATTAAAAATGTTTTTCTGATATTACAAAAATCCAAATGTGCAGAATATTTGCTGCAGTTTGTTATTCTAATTCACAAAATATAATTATTTTTTTTGCTTTTTAGCTTGCTCTGTATGTTTTATCCTTCCTGGACCCCCGAGATTTGCTGAGGGCTGCTCAGACATGCAAATACTGGAGAATCTTGGCTGATGATAACCTGCTTTGGCGTGAGAAATGTAAAGAGGCTGGGATCGGATACTTTAGTGCCATGTCTAACCGCGTGCATCGACGCAGTCGTAACAACACCAGTGCCCACAACTCGACTGCAAGTAACTCTGACGTTCCTAATACCCGATGGAAGGCTGCGTTCATGAAACAGCACTATGTGGAAATGAACTGGAAGCGAAAGGATACGAGAGACCATAAAATCCTGAAGGGTCATGATGACCATGTCATAACATGTTTACAATTTTCTGGTAACAGGTAAGGGATTAACCTTTACTATAAATTATATTACTAATTTAATCTTGTTGGAGCTGTTAGATCAATTAAGCCTTCATAATTAACGCTTCCTAATGAATTTTAGGATCGTATCCGGATCAGATGATAATACCCTGAAAGTTTGGTCTGCAAACACTGGCAAGTGTCTGCGAACTTTGCTGGGACATACTGGTGGCGTGTGGTCATCTCAGATGTCTGGTACAACCATTGTGTCCGGAAGTACGGATCGCACCTTACGGGTTTGGAATGCAGAGACTGGACAGTGTCTTCATACCTTGTATGGGCACACCTCCACCGTTCGTTGTATGCATCTCCATGGGAAAAAGTTAGTACACAGTTGTTGTTTGTTGTTGTTGTAAACCTGAACAACAGATTTTGAGGCCAATACTAATCAATGCAATTTTACTTCTTTCCCTACAGAGTTGTAAGTGGTTCAAGAGATGCGACTTTGCGCATGTGGGATGTGGAAACGGGAGAGTGTCTGCACGTACTAGTTGGTCATATGGCTGCAGTACGCTGTGTGCAATACAATGGTCACTTGGTTGTTTCTGGGGCATACGACTACATGGTTAGGATTTGGGATCCAGAACGCGAAGAATGTTTACATCAATTATCGGGACACACCAACCGAGTTTATTCTTTGCAGGTACGGATGATGAACCATTTTACTTGTGATGATGGTTTTAAAATTCTTTTTAAGAAGATATAGTTTGAGGTGGACATTTTATGTTAACACTTACTGTTTGCCTGGTTTTCAGTTTGACGGAATTCACGTTGTTAGTGGCTCATTGGATACTAGTATCAGGGTTTGGGATGTGGAGTCTGGGGCCTGTAAGCATACCTTAATGGGTCATCAGAGTTTAACTTCAGGGATGGAACTGCGAGACAATCTACTCGTTTCCGGCAACGCAGATTCAACGGTTAAGATTTGGGATATCTCTACAGGCCAGTGCCTTCTTACTTTGACAGGTAGGTCATACAAACGTCCTTATTGTAAAATTTTGAGGGGCAACCTGAGACCCAATTTCTATACCGTACTCATGTATAGGTATCTGTATTGCGATGATTGTAATAATTTCTCTTGTACCTTTCTAGGACCCAATAAACATCTTAGTGCAGTAACATGTCTTCAATTAATTAATAAATTTGTCATCACGTCTTCCGACGATGGAACAGTGAAATTATGGGATATCAGAAGCGGTAAGTTGTTTACAAACGCTTTTTTACATATTGTAGTGGACATATATATATTCAACATCATATTGAAAATTGTACATGAATCAAAATGTAAATATATTATTCATTTTTTTTATTTCGCAGGAGACTTCGTTCGTAATCTAGTTTCATTAAGTAGTGGAGGGAGCGGAGGTGTTGTTTGGAGAATTCGGGCATCCGAAACAAAGCTGGTTTGTGCGGTTGGAAGCCGTAATGGTACCGAGGAAACAAAGCTATTGGTGTTAGATTTCGATACGGATTCTGTGAAAACCGAACCAAAGGTTGAAGTGAAAACTGAAATCCAATTAGATTACTGAGTCTGAACGACTGAAAGCCATTGTAAATTTTAAGCTTCTAAGCGAAACTAGGAATCATCGAAATCACGCACATAAACTATGTAAATTCCTCAGTTAAGTCTTCCTGATATATCCAATCCAAGTAGGCCATCAGATCTCTGATTCTAATTAATACAATTCATTTTTTCCTACAACATAATCTTATGATACGCTTCAGGAGATGTTGAAAAATTGTAAGGGATTTACGAGGTACCCCTGATTAAGTTCGACAGCTCATTACAGGCAAGATCAGTGCGGTACAGCTCTTTCCACCGACTAGCTAGTTAAAGTTGACTGAAATAAATTTATAGATCTTCGTCTAAGAATAATAATATAAACTAATCTACTCCAAGCCACAGAATACTACTGTGGCGCAAGTAGGGATAACTGATGAAATGTTTTTTTTAATATACAATTACTCTCATACTAATTCTGGAGAACAAAACTTATGTATAACATAATAATATATTATAAGTATCAATAGCAATTTGACTGATCACGTTTTAGATTGAAGTCATGTGCAAAAGTGAAAGCTGACGTTAAGACATGAAGGGTTTACTAAAGGTTAACTTCGTAAACACTATTGATTCAGGTTGACAACGAAATGCAATTTGTAATTAGGATTCGATCCAAACACTCAGAAATGATACTTCATTGGAAAAAATGAGATCATTGATAAATCGTATTAACTCTACAGGAGGAGGAGGATGTATAACGTTTTTTTAGTTTGGAAGAAAGACTCATAAATTAATTAATCTTAATAATTAATCCGGCGAGAATACAAATAAGTACTGAGTAGTGTTTGCAGTAAATAAGGATGAAAAAACACCGAATATTTTCTCAGTGGTTCAATTCTATACACATAATTAATTTTAATACAAATACATAATGAAATTGTATAAATAGTATAAAAAACATTTTTTTCTCTCCAGTTTAACTCAGCGCATTCATTCGCGATAATTATATTTTCTTCAAGTTGTATTTCCAAAATGGAAAAAAATGTAAGTTCTCGTTCCTTCCCCCTTTAACTGCCGTTTTTTTTAAAGTGAAGTGTATCGTTAAGCAAGAAAGTTCAAACGGAATTGGAAAATCCGTAGGATCCTAATCCAGTAAAATGCAATCCGTGATTAAATTAGGCACGAATACATACCAAGGAGTGAAAGAAAACTATCAAAAAAGTGTGCTTAAATTAGTGTAGCCTGAAAAGGTATTGAACATTCAGGGGTTAATCTTTGGTTTTCCTTTTGTTATCGCCTGTGTATTTGTTCCTGCATTATGTATAATGTCACGGGATTTAGTTTGACAATTGGAAAAAGTGTACTTTGTGATGTTCAAAGTTTGGTTAAGTTGCTGACACTAGTTCCATGTCGCAACTCACCCCTGAAAAAACTGATCAAAAAAGTGAAAATAGATTCGAAAGATTTTGGGGCATTCTCAGAGCAAGGTGTTCTCCTGATTTCAAACAGTTTAATTTAGACGAATCACTGTAGAGGAACTACTGTAGTTGTAGTCCATTATATTAAAATAGATTAAGTTTTCTTCCTATATTTGTTTAATTGAAAGACAAAGCTCCTTTATCTTTTATTATTTGTAAAAAAAAAGAGTATTTCTGGAAACCTTAAATTTTTAATGTAAAAACTATCTCAAAACTCCGCGTTTTATCATCTAGATTTTTACTACTAATTTAGTTATGTAGCTACCACCTGCATTTTTGAAATGGTTTCACAAAACCTCAGTTCAAAGTTGTAGTGATATTAAATATGATGGCTACAGCAACGGCTGTATTTCTTGTTTAGTTGTTGTATGCACTCCTTTCATGTGAAATAATATAATAAAAACCGTAAAGATTTAAGGAAAATTATGAGATTTTTTTTGGCTCTTTCCATCTTTGATTTATTTATAATTCTTAAGTAACATCAGATCTTCTTACATCTGAAAAAATATCATAAGCTCCATTTATTTTAGTTGGAAAATAGAAAGCTTCCATTACATTTGTTTTCGTTTCCATTTCACATACATATGCGTATCACATTATGTTATCTTGATTACCTACAACATTTGTATATTTCCCTGCTGGAAACAAGACTTTTTTTATTTCTTGAAAATTTCTTGCATTCCAAGAACCTACCATTTTCCTGTCTGACATGAATACACGATAGCTTATGGGACGCATAGGTAACCAGTCCAGCACCATTTTAATTTATGAGACAAAAATGATTAGATTTAGGTAAGTCATGAAGAAAATTCAGTCTGCAAATACTTATCTTAAGCAGTTATTATCGGTTGTACGAGTTTAATTTAATAGTTTTTATGAATCAAGTTAGAAAGCAGGGCCAGCTTAGAACGATAGCACGGTCGTGGACTCTTAAATTGCTGATATAATGATATGCATGTAAAGTGAGTATAATAGTTATCTATATTTTACATCAATAAAAGGAAAATGGAACTCGACCTTCTCTTCACTATTCGTCCGACCGGGGTAATCTGACTATAAAAATTCAACCTGTGGAAACCGTTTACTAGCAAATGGAGACAAGACAGGCAACTGATATATAGAACTACCTAGCTAAAAGAATTTATTTTGTCCCATTTTTGGGGAGAGGGAATATAACATATTTTGTTTCTTAGTAGTATAATATAATACTGCTGAAACGTCGACATTGATGCGCAAAAATGCCGAAAGAAATATACATTGGTTGAACTATAAATCTTCTACATAAACCTATTTTATAGGCTATCCACAATATTTATTATATCTCCATCATTTATCATGGATGTTGGGTGCATACAGGAAACCCACTTGTAACAAGTTACCAGTTGCGACGATCTGCTATAGTTGTATGCAAAATTGTTTGAACTGAACTATTTAAGTTGGGGAAACTTTAAGGGGACGCCTTGTACTGGAAAAACTTTGAAACGACGTCAGACGAAATATTGTATAAAGTACTGAGGCAGTACAAACACAATTTAACGTTCATGGAAAACTTGTTGGCCGCTGCTCTGGTTCATTTAAGCAGTACATTTAGGTACATGGTAGATGCGGCAGCATCTTGAAGAAAGCAGACTGCTTGTATGGAACACACACTCTTCTAAACTTTAGGGTAGATGCCTAATCTTTCGAGCTTTTCTCAATTTCCCCCGCTGTCATTCTCAGTTCATTGCATCATCGGACCCCAAAGTCATTGTTTTCTGCTCCACTTCCACCATTTTAAAGTCTTCATATCCCAATCATATTGGATGTACCTAACCATCAATGTTTTCGACACACCTATATAAATATAATCCAGGGCACTTTTCCTCAAGAACGTAATGGGATATGATTTACAAGGAATTCCTGGATATGACAAAAGTAAATAATACACACACTTCATGTATGTATGTACTTATCTACCTGGTCTGTTGTGGTATTGATGTTTACCCATCATAGAGATAATGCTGGAGCCCATCCCCTAAGGTATGCCACAGGTAGTGGAGCTGGTGTGGTGTGGAATTGGAACCAATAAATAATAGTTGCCTAAGGATGTCTTTGACTTCCCCAAAAGACCAATCCAATCTGGAGATTGAGCTTTCTCGGTGTAAACGGGCAAAATATATGAGGGGCACCGCTGTTGGACTCCTTTCCCGGATGCGAAAAAGGCAGCCAACCGCTTAACTCCGCTTAAACCATATTCATATCTATTCGCACATATTGCTACCATATAGTTCATTGTCATGGAACAAATTAGAATCCAAATACTTTGCTCCACCTTTGCATGATCAATTAGGAAGCACTTACCCTAATTAGAAATCTTGCTTCCTACTGGGGAATTCATCGAATTGGATTGTCAACGGGTGTGAGACGTCCTGAGAATAATGCATGTCATGTTGTCTACTTCAAATGCATACATACATCTACGCCTAGTTAACTCACAAAGTTTTGTTTTTATTGCTTGAAAAGAGTCTATTAGGTAGTCGGCACGAGCGAAAGTTTCCATTTGCATTCCTATTAATTTGAAGTACATTAATTACGGAAATCCGACAAATCCGTTAGTTAGAAAGTGTTGTTTATTCGGAATTTCACATGGAACACTTATACTAAAAGCGATTAAACGATAAGCTTTGCTCGATTCACTCTCGAGAATCCTAATCTACCTGCTCATAAGTACATATCCAGAAAAAATTTCCTTGGCAAGAAAAAAATCATCAGCCAAAAGCCCAATTATTTCCACAACAAAATACAGTTTACAAGATGAATGAATACCTCTTATTATTGAAAGAGTATCTCTCCACTGGACCAGGAAATGAGATTCAAATGCATTCACCCATCTTCAAAGAAAAATCCGGTTGATGGGCATTGACAGGAGATGGTCTATTAAAGGTTCAGAAAGAAATCTGTTTAACAATTTAAAGTTTTTTGACTTTGCTTCCGCTACATGGCAGTACATACCATAGAAAAGTGTGAAAAACGACAAGACAATCTTGAGATTTGATCTCCTTCGCTAAAAAATAATACCATCTTGAGGATATTTTGGCGGATCCACTTATGGAATTTGAATATGTATACATAGTGTCAATAAGAGGTTGAGGTAAGATGACGTAATATCTCACTTTGGAATGAGAAATACTTTTTGTTGCATTGTTATAAAATAATGATACGATCCTCATACTGGAAGTTACTACGAAAAGCGCTTATTGTAAGTAGCATGTATTATGTATTTATATACTTTTATGTATATTTATAAGACTGAGAGGGAACTAAAACCATGTGCCGAACAGCCCACTTTTATTACCAGTTGTTCTCCTATATCTGCATTGCGATATGATAGTGAAAGCCGAAGAATCATTGATTATGCATCATATACACGAACCGACATGACAAGGAAATGTGTTTCCCTTTTCCACCTCGGATCGGAAGCAAAGGCATTCACAGACAGAATTGACTTTGACTGCTCAACATTAGAATAAAAAATTTAAATAAAAGGAGACTGCCACAAAGTCATAGTCATCGATACAATGGAACTTTTCACAGATAGATCTAAGTACTTGGCTCGTTATTTTCGATATAGAGAAAAAAGAATGTGAGCAACAACCACATTTCAACTTCCCAACAAAGAAAATCAAAGACATCCCAAAAAAAGAGTACACACGGTTATAGAGAAAATTGATGCGGGAAGTGGGGCAAAGTTGGTTTTATTGCTATGGCGTGGCACCATCCCATATACAGCACTTATGCATTAAGGTAACGTCAGCGAGAGCAAACCTGGTCTGCGATGTCTGCCAGGATCACGAACACATTTTATTCATATTACTCCATCCTAATGTCGCCCAAGACCTGGGACTTGATCAGATAGTAAAAGTCAACTGGTTGTCGGCTCTCATCATATTTATAGGACGAAACACCTTTTCGCCCAGAGATCTATAAAACTTCATGGGTGTATCCAGCAAAACTATTTTACATATGTGTTTGTAAGCCAGCGCTTCCGGTTTCTCTACCCTTTTGGTTTAAAAGCAGCCTTTCACAGGAAAGGCTCAACCAGCCATCAATAATACATGGGTGTGCTGGTTGACAGTTTTGAGGGAAAAAAAACTCTTCCAAAGGTTGGGTGATACAAAGGATAAAAATGGCTGGAAGAGGACATGTGTGTGCAAACAAAAACATGTTCTTTCCGGAAATTGCATACGGGGAGAAAGCGTAGAAGAAACGGTGGGGCGAAAAGTTTGCTGGCTTTCTCCTTAACAAGAATAATAGAAACAACAAAAGCTCTGGTGGAGTTAGTTGGACTACATGACATCTTTTCTTATTATATAGTTAAACTTGCTTCTAAGAGAAACAGTTTTTCCCTACATGCATATGAGAATCAGCTGGAATTATTGTATGCTTTAAAGTTGCTCTTGGTGGAGTGATCGGTTGTTTCAGTTTCAGGCCACATTAGACTTGCCAGATGCTTTCTTCCTTAACTAGGCATCCCATGTTTTCTCTTTGTTCTTCCCGGCTTCCTTCCAACATAACTATCTTTACTTTTATCCATAAATATATCCTGTCAGATGCAGCATAAACAAGCATCCAACATCCAGCAACCATCTTGATGTCAACCTTTTGCAAAATGGCTCTAAACTGTTAAAAATATCCATTCAGGATTCCCTTCCCTTCCAGTAATTGAGTATTTTATGAAGCTCCAATAAACTCCAACTTGCATGAAAGCAGGAAAAAGCCAACAGTAATAAAAAAATATCCTGCATGGGAAAAAGTAAGGTCTACCTAACGTCTTCCCGGAAATACCTGCCCTCTCTCCCTTATTTATTCCTTTTCTCTTTCCCCTCAATTTTTTTTTCTTCATGTCGGCATATGTCGTCATGGAGTGGAGATCTGGAATGATTACCTCCTTTAATATCCAGTTTACAATCCATTCTTTATCCTAAGCCCCGGTAACAGTTACTTACCTTCACAAGCACACATACACACCTTTTGTAGGGAGCTAAATTGGTGGTCATAAATACAGCAAAGGTATATCTGGACACATTATATCCATGTGACTCTGTGCCTCTGCCCACTTAAAAACAAACTTTTCTTTACATAATACAAGTCCATATTTTATTTATCCCCGTTTATATGTACAGTAGCCGACTCCCCATACCCGTCAAACTGATATGGGTCGCCGTGACCAATGCGCTTTTTTCGGATTTTGTTTAGGGATACTTTTCCCCGAATATGTGCTTACCCAGCAAGGAGCATAATATGAAAAATTTGTTGAAATGTATGTTTCTCCTACTGAGAAATGACAAATAATAATACCTTACCAGAGCTTGTTAATATTTAGCCTATGTTATCATTTCAGTCGGGGACATGGACATGGGGTGCCATACCGTACCGCCGAACGTACCCTCCCACCGCCGCCACCACCACAATCACTAACTTTAAAAAAAGCTAACTTTAGTAACTGGGTTCGTTCATGTATGTAGGCTGTAGGTTCATACATATAGAGAGTTCCTTTCCTTGTTATCATTAATCGGACTTTTTCCTCAATGCGTATGCAGAATGAATTCAGCTTTTACTGTTTTTTTTTCAAGGGGGAAAGAATGGGTTTTTCTCTTTCTCCCCTGTGTTTTACTTATGCATCACACCCTTCTTCCCCCTCTCTCTCATTCCGTCTGGTTTCATTTCCACCAACATCGTTTCATTCCAGCTTTCCTCCATTAGCTTATAAACATGGCTAAGCAGAAGAGCCGTGTCGTGGTGAACTTAAATGTGCTTCCACATCCACCTTCCATCCTTCTCCAGTCTTGTATTGCGTGCTTGGAAATGCATGCACGCAAACATCTTTTACCCCCTCACACTTTCCTCTCGTCCTTTTCCTCAAATCCAATACTCTCCCGACTAATAATCACACACATGCACACACAATAATATGACAGTCATGCATATAAAGGGCACAATTCAGAGTTCCGTTCCATCCCAAAAGGAGAAATTCCCCCCGTCTAGTCAGTGCGCCTTGAAAGTGGTGTGGCGTAATCGGCGAATTAAACAGCGCTATGAAAATAACTGACAGAATTGGCAGTCAAACACACAGGGATAAGTGTGGGTTAGGTTATATGGGCATCCATGTACACAGCAACATGGAGCACAGTAACAATATTATTCTTTTATATTATGGACAGGGAGTCAGTAAACATCATTTTCCAGCATGATAATCGAGACAAGTGGGGAATAGAGCCCCACTTCAGCTTGGCTTTCCATGGCTGGAATGGCGGGCATAAGCAATATTGTAATGCAATGATCTTGTGTAGTCTTGTATTATGCTCAGTAACACTATGTATGCAAGTTGCCGATAATTTAACGAAATGTAAACGAATTCCATTCCTACAAGTGCTCTAAGCTAAACTACTTGAGTGAAATTTACCTTTGAAACCAATAAGCAATCCTTATTCGAGGCCATGAGCGGAGAAAACTGAGAATGAAAGTGAAGGAATACTTGGCTAAAGGTTGCCTAAATTGATTCCGTTGTTGAAGGCAGCCTCCATTATATTATTCGTAAACATGATAAAGTAAACGAAAGCCGAAGGAAATCACTTCTGCCAAGGCTTAATATCCAAATCGCAGTCCTACCAGGCTGCTCCTACCTTGGTCAGTTTTCAGTAAGCCTCAACGTAAGCAAACTGATCCAAAAGTAGATTTTTTTATATTTTGAAAGAAAAAGCTCTCTCTGCATATCAACTTTCTCTTTTTAATAGTCACATGTAAGATCATATAAGTAGTAAGCTGAATATATGGTCATCATCCAACAATGGAAAACGTGACGAGTGGACCAACAAGGCAGAACACTTGAATAGTGTAATTGGGAGGTAAAAGGAGCAGAGGAGTGGAAATTGACTAATCACACACTGCTTACTGCTTCCTGTTGTAGTTGCTACGCGTAAAATTATTTGCCTAAGCACATATACTAATTTGTATTGGATTTTGCCAATTTATATCATCGGTCTGTATAACACCCATTTTCAGGAAAAATGGATCAGGGTCCGGCTCTCCAAATCGTGGCAACCTAGCGCTAGCCGCAAAAGTGCTGAGCTATTACGAATTTCCCTGATGAAAGCCATGTATTTCAGTCATGCAACTAATGCATGTGGTTAAGTGACCACTACTGGATAGGTAAATCTGTCCACGTCCCTACGTCCCGATACTTAAGGATAGCCCGGGAACTGCTGCAAAATTTAAGGTACATGGCCGGAGGATGTCATTGTTGGATGATTTCTCTTGGCAGTATACTGACATGGGTGACATAACACCCAGTCCATATCTCCTGCATATTTAGCCAGAGTTGTTGAGTTGGTGTGTAGTTGGCGAATGAAATATTATGGAGGAGAAATCGGAAACCAACCACGTTGGCATGCATACACGCGTAATAAATATATGATAAAATGTGAATCAACCAGCGACGAGAAGAGTCCAGCAGCGGATATATTAAAAAAGGGAACACAATCCACTAACCAATTTGAAGGACGCATGCAAGTCCGCATAGAACATTCCCGTTATACTCGTATATTGAATTTCGCTCTTTGTTTTGGAATCCCAGCAAAATGTAATGTAAGTAAAGTGGGGAATTGTCTGCGTTGTGGCCAAGGGATGACTACAGTCTTCAAGTTAGGGAGTCCTCCCAGCCTTACACAAGCTCCAGACATTTAATTAGTGAAACAGGATTTTAATCTTGTGAGAACATACTATGACAATTCAACTTTCACTTACAATCTCAATCCCACAATATGCAAAATAAGGAAATAATAAATGTGCGCTTGGTAAGTAGCTCATATGTTTTTGCAATCCACCCGGAAATATATCATTTTGTGAATTGCAAAGAAAAAATCCTCTAAAAAATCCCTGTTTTCCATTTCTTAACAAAAAGAGCTACAAAATACGCCGTTATTTATGTAGTCAGTCAGTGCTATTACCACTGGTACGGCAAGCCAAGAGAAAGGGAAAGCCGAAGCTGGAAAATGTACAAAACAAGGAAATAGATTTGGGCACGAGAACGGGAAGAGAAAAGAGCAGGGAAAGGAGATCGGAAGCAAATCTAAGGATAAAACAAAACAAGTCTCAAAATCTGCTCCCAACCAGAGCTTCCCTTCAGTGCAGCAGCAGGCGTCGAGCTGTCTGGTGTGCAACAAGAAAACTCTGAAAGCTCCACGCTATCCATGTGATGAACGAGATACCCGTTCTCCTCCTATCATTTACTGAATTCAGACTCATTTACGAAGAAATCGTACCGGCCTCTCTCCTCGCCTTTCTTCCCTCTTCATACTAGACTTGGTAGTAAGTTCACTAAAAAAAACTCTTGCCAGTCTCCTTCAGCTTTGTCTACTTCAGCGAGACGAGTGCGTAAGAGGGGGGGGATACGCACCCATAAGTAGTAATAACATTCGAATCCCACCATCCATTCCCTTTCCAAAAGTGTAAAAATCTTCAGGAGTACCACATTACCCTGCTCTCCATGCAAACATTTATTATAGAATTTGGAGAAGTATCAGCAACGGGGTAAGATATTTATTGGAGTTACAGACTTCCATTGAATTCAATCCGACACCAACTTCTCCCCCAAACCTAGGCCTTCCTCCTGCTGTATATAGGGAGATAGTGAAGTCACTGTAAAACGATTTCAAACAAATTTACATACTGTAGGATGACATGACAGGGGGATCCACAGTATTTTTACAGTCAGTATAAAACCAGTTAAATTCTGATCTCGGTTGCTAGATAGCACTTTTAATAAAATGCATTTGTCACCGTAAAAAATAAGGGGTTTTTATGATCCAGCCTAACCACCCTAAATATGTAAGAGAAAGACAATAACTACACATTTCCCCCTAGCCAGATCCTTTCTCTTCCTGAGAGCTGGCCGGCCGACGATGCCAACGCCGTAGAAGATCTACGTTTGCTGTAGCGTCTTTCCTGAAAAGAAGTCGTTCCCCTCCTATACTCCGATTTTGATTTATTCCTTCTCGGAAAATTTTATAATTTTATTTTTGTGTTTAGCATTAGTATTCATTGAGGGATGATTCATCATTTCATAAGTTGAAAGAAACAAGGGGAGAGCGAGTTGTACTCTCATGATTTTGAGCCTATTCGCCAAGTCAGCTTTCCCTCTTTCAGACCGTTCTGTTCTGCAAAGTGTTTGAGTGCTTCGTTTCCAAATCGTCATATAGAAAATGCAGACCAAACTGAATAAGTAATATCAATATAGTCTAGTTTTGTATAGAGTATCGAAAGTAAGTCTGTTTTTTACAAGGCAGGTGTTCCACGTTCCTCTACTTAGCTTCCAAGAATGGATACCATGCGTGGAAACAATTGACAGGTTGTTCTTAAAAATAGCAGGGGAAAATCATCATAATCATAATGTAGCAGCATGTGCCATCAACAGCACCACATATCACATGAATCCTTTCACTTAACAACATTCCAGTGTGAAAAAGAACACAGTTTAGAAGAAAATGCGAAGTAATTTGTTTGAGGATGGGAAATGAACATGTGCTCTCCTTATACTTTTCTCCTTTGAAATCCAACAGGACCACGACCGCCTCGTTATGGTACAATCAACGACTGCTAGTGACATAAGAGTCATCAAAAAGTAGAAAATAAGCTTTTTCACAGTCACTCCGGGAGCTCAGTTGTTACAAGTTGTGAAGTTTATAAGTTTTTGATAAGAGTGGGCCCTCTTGAACTATATCAATGACTAAGGTTTCCAGAATAATTTTTTTTCTTGTTAGTGGAAATTTTCACTTTTCAATTGTCACTTTAGTAATATCTGGGAAGGAAAACTTTCTCTGAGAAATTTAGGATTGAGGGAATTGTGCAAAAAAAAAAGTAAATGATTATCGATAGAGCTACCAATCATTGAGCCACGGTTGAACTTATCGTACTGCTGCAAAACTGTAGATACCTAAGTATAGTTAGAATTGAGTGCTTAATATTTAACGAAGAAAAAGCGTTTTTTAATTGAGCTCATTGCTGTTAATTCGAAGCTCATTTGAATCAGCAGCTTCATCCACCTGGCCACCGTCAACACGATTTATGCTGGTATAAGGGCCACCACAAGAGTTCCGTGAAGCCGACCACCTTTAAACTATTTATCCTGTTCAAAGATGTATTAAACTTTAACCGCCTAAGCTACATATTGAATAACGTCGTGACTCGACTTCACCACCTGCATGAAAAATGAAATCCTCTCCTAATGTAATAAATATATTCGCATCTGGCTTCTCATTGGGAAAACTTCCCGACAAGAGAAAGAGTCAGAGGTCTGCGTGAATCAGCTCAGTGTAACTAATTCTCCAAGCTAAGGGGAATCTAAGAATCCCTTGTCTTCTTCAGAGGAGGAGTGAAATGTAAACTTTGTAAGTGAAAATTGTTTCCATGAAATGACAAACCAAAGCAGTTCTCCCCCTGTTCCTGCGTAACTAAATTATCACCTTCCAATCCGCAGAAACGCCGATATTTCCTGGACCAGAAGCCGGAATCCAGTGCTGGGATTAGGCCTGACAAACATTATTATTGTATCTAAGAAACTTCCTATGATATACGAGTCAAAGTGGGAGAAAGAAAGGGAGGCTAATGCAAAAGAAGCCTATCCAAATACTACTTCCGATCATAACAAGCTGAAGTGTGTAACTGCCGAAATCATTAATGAATGAAGAACAAAATGTTTCACAAAGTGAGCACCAGCCTCAAGAAGAGGGGGAAAGGAATCTTCGAAAAGTTCAGATTTCACGGTAAGTAGGCACTTGTACACACGTCTTATTCTTATTTCTATAAAACTCATCTAAACTATACATATCTATTGCTGCATAGCTAGATTATAACAATACTTATAAGCACTTGAATACTTTCTGGATGGGCACAGCCAGTAAAAATCTATCCATTAAACGCTAAAAATTATACGTACCTACACAAACCATCCAAATCAGCTATACAAGAATGAGGCCGGCTTTAAGAGGGGGAACATGACTAAACCCTTCGTAAGCTGGATACAGGTTTTTTTGTCAAGATAGCTCACAAGTAGTTTTCTTGTTCTTCTCTCCACCAAGAGGAAAACTTTGAATAAAGATAAAAACCTCATGCGAGGGTGACGGAAATGCTCCTTGATATCTTCAATGCTATCCATTCCGATATGAATAGTGACTATCCCACACTCCGACTTTAACTTTCAATACACTCAAACTACTTCTTTAACTATTGCATTTTTCTGACAATAAAGAGAGCACTCAGAGGTCAATATAAGTGAGTTGCGGGGAGAAAAAGGCATTTTAAGAACTCATTTGACAGGTTCGATGGAAGTATTACTTTTTCCCTGTCAGGCCCCCACTTTCAGTTCATGTGTGTTGGTAAGATCGTAATATTGGATTCGACTCCACTTGTTCCATGAAAACTATTTGGGGATGAACACATTTCTACCTATAAAAAAAAACCTGGTTTTATCTTGTATTCATTAAATACCCTGCATTTCCCATTCCTTCTGTATGGAAACATACCTAGATCCCACAGAGGTCACCTAGAAAACCTCAAATGTAAAACAGGAGCATCAGACAGAGGAAAAATCAAAGACGAGCATAAAGGGGGAAAGGAAAACATTTCACCTTTTGCTGATAAAGTTTACTTTTCTGTTTCCACTTAAGAGAAGACTACAAACGTTCCTTTTTCCCTCTTGTCAAACTTGAATTCCCTACATGTGGCAATATGAAAAACGCAGACTACACCATAACAATGGTGGCATATAGATCACAAAAGAAGGCCTCACAAAAAGCGCTTGTAAAAGCATAACTCTCTCAGATGTGCTCTTCAATTGAACCCACTAGCACAATCCACACTGCCTATTTTATAGATGGCATTTATATAGATGTTCTTTTTCCAGTCCTAATTAGGACCCTTTCCTTCCTCCTCCACATTAATGTAGGGAACGACGTCTCCCATTCATTATTATGACAATACAGAACATATTAAAAGATTTTATAGAAACAAGTAATTTGTTTCAATAAGGAAAATATTCTTCAGGCGTTGTGACAGGTAGTCCTTCGCTATAATAAATATGACAAGGAAATACGGAAGAGAAACTCTGTTGGTAGCTAATATGACATGTATGTTGATGAGAAACATCATATATTATATCCCACAATAATCTTCCCATTCCCCGCAGCTGACCACACAAAATTTCGCCCATGCACCGAGACAAACTTTTGGGAACAAAAAAAGTTACAAAAGAAAACAACAGTTCCGTAAGGAATGGGAAATGTGAAGGGAGAGAGCATACTTTTGTACATGCTTATACTTGTGACGATATGTTCTTTTGGGTTTATCACCCCAAATTCTAGTTAATATGTAAGTCACCTACTTTGGCTTAATTGCTTTCTTTTCTTTTACTTTCTTTGCATATTCACTCCATGTATTAGTTTTGGTGGTGAAAGTAAAATTAAAACGATAAAATGAGTCCTATTACTTTTCCTGCTTGTGCATCCAAATCTGGAGCAAAATGCTTCTTAAATGTGTGGAACTCCTCTACACCGCATGAAAACAAAATAATGCATAATATGCAGTATCATAATGTTAATTTACTCTGGAACACATGATTAGCGAAAATAAATGCTTTATTTTACTACTCAACTTCGGAAATTACATTTTAACTTTGAATATAATAATTTTAAATTAATCTTCCATTAGTTATAACATGGTTATACTTCCCAAATCGGGTTTAGAATCATTCTTGGGCTCACATTTACGTTGTTAGGAAATTACAGCATCAGCAATAAATGCGTTTTTTGAATTTACGATAGAAATGCCTATGCAGCATCATACTTAATAATTAATCGTGAGCATGATAAAAATATATACATAGTTTGTTTTATATTAGAATGTAGAACATAGGGAAAAAATAAAAAGTTCACAACCGGTGGTCCACTCCACAACCACCAACAAAGCTCGTGGCAAATTTGGGTCCGGTGAAAGTACAGAGGATTGTTAAATGTGGTTGAATGATGTAGCTCCAGAGTACAAAGGGATCCTGTTCTCTACAAGACCTCTACAACAGTGTACAATTTTATGCTAGTTTCCCTCCAGTCTAGTTTCCAGCTCCTTTTTTGGGCTGACAACGATGTCAGGGACTTTGAATAGGACGCATTCCAGCAAGACATAGGCATAACATGACAGAGAAAACAAGATGCTGATGATGATGATGATATGACCTCCAAGGTATGCGTAATCCTTTAGCTCTTGTTTGTGGGGAGTACAATAAAAAGGAAAACACAAGTACAAGAAAGGACTCATCGTCAGTTTTCTCTGGTCTACATACTGAAAATTCTTCGGTTCTCCACTTCCTCCTCTTCTCCTACTTGTATCAACATAATAATAAAGAAGGGAAGTGCTTTCCTTTTTCTCAACTGGAGTCAGTTTACTTCCACTATAAAATGGGAGAGGAAGTAACATACTTAAGCATCAACTATCATACCATCTTCCCTCTCCCCAATAGTGGTGGTGAGGACTAAGGGGACAATCTCTTACTTTTTGGTTAGCTATCCGATCAAGTTTTTTTTTCTGGCCCTTTGTGTGAGCTTATTTCCAGATTTCAGCCGGTCGGTGAATACTTTTTGGTGAGTCTCAACGTGGACATACTTATATAAGCCCACGTAATTTTGCAATGCTTAAATAGAGTTCCACACGAGAATTTACAGAAAACCACCAGCGGTGTTTCCAAAGGGGAATCTTAAAGATTCCTCTATTCTATTCATTTCTTTCACTAACTAACCACCACACTAGCCTAACAAGAGCCTTACAAGAAGGGTTTTTTTGGGACTGTGTACTCTCCGAATTATAAGCATAATATGGACGTTGTTAACCTCAAGGAGCAAAACTGCAACTTTGTCTGTAGGTGTATGGCCATTCCCATAGCATTGTCCTTTTTCAAGTGTGTATATATTACAGCCATAACATAACAATTTCTCTTCCCAGCCCCACGGATTGAAGCATATTCTTTTGAACTTCTTTTATTCTGTTGACGTCGTGACACAATAATAAGCGAATGTGCACATCTTGCTCATGAAACAGTTATGCCATCCTTTGCCTCTGTATTCCATTACTTTGCTGGAAGTCTGAAGTCTGTCCTTTCCCATCTAGTTTTAACACTAATTTGTTCCTTCGTAGTTACTTCACTAGCCCTTATTAGTTTAGCAGTGGCTTGCTGCTGCATTAGTGTCAGACAAAGCTATTATTTTATTTTTACGGCCACTATCACCTTCCATTACGTATAAACTCAAATCAACAACAGTGGCAGCGGCAGCCACCTCTCTCTCTCTCTCTCCTTCCTTCTCCAGCTTTCTTCATCTTCATTTGTAACCCCTTCGTTTCTTCATTTCAGCACCCGATTTTGTTGTGGCTGTGGCAGTGTTGTCCTTTTTCTCACTGTATTATTACGGGGAGCATAAAGACCCCCTTCTGACAACTGAGCTATTCTATACTCTAATGTTTTTTATAGTGGGGCCATTCCCATAACATGTTCTCAAAAAGCTTTTATTGTATCGACAAAAGAAAACATACACACGACTGGCCAATATGCTAAGAAAACCACATTTTTTCCATTGTAAATACAAGGAACGCCATTAGAATTTCCTGCTCTGGTCTTAAATAAAGAGTTACTTTTTCCACAACTGGCGCGGAAACACGTGAAGCGCTGTGGAACGATGAAGGAGGGAGTGAGAGTGAAGGTTAGTTGGAGTGTGTGAGTTGAGTTGTTATTATTACTGGTTGTCGACCGTTCCTATCGTATATCCTATCACTTCTCCCAGCAACATTTTTCCCCTTTTTCCCTTCATTGATACTTTCACCAAGATTTCTTAAGAGCGGCGTTAGCAATTTTCCCTACTTCCAAGCACCGTTTTCTCCCACTCTTATATCTACTTACTTATTCGAGGGCTCCTCCGTAAGTTGATTTAGAGATATGTACAAATGCTCACATTGTGGAAATAAGTGTAGGGAACTGGGGATGATGATGTCGATAATGCTGGAAAACATTTTGGAAAACGGGTGGCGTACCAGCCAGTGGGAGTTTGTATATTGTACTTGTTGAAAAGTTTGATTCAATTTTAGCTTCTTCTTTTCCCTCCTCACATACATATAGATATCAGTCCCATATACTACATGATTTGTTAGCAATTCCTTCCGGTAATATTAATTTAACCTATGTAGTGCATTGCAAGCGAAAACAGGAAAAGAGCCTCTTCGGAGAAAGGAAAATGCTTAATCTGCAGTTGAGTTTCGCAATCTAGGTAAAAGCAAAAAAAAATAAACCTGATACTCACAACACATAACGATCCTGTTTCAAATATCGTAGATATTGCTGAAAATAATAATTCGGAAATTAATGTCAATACTATAGCTGAATCATTAAATGCATCACTAGACCTAAATTGTAAAGGGGGGATATGACGGAAATTATAATGACGAAAAATTCAAGTCAATCATATATCCAATGCACACAGACAGACAGACAACATGATATCGTATTCCATTCCAAGTAACAATTAACTAGAAAGAGGAAGCTAGAATCAGATTGAACAATAGTGAAAGGCATGTAAGCAAAACTCCAAACATACGTATGCTGTTTTGAGAGATCTGCAAACAAAATCAAGTACCTAGCATGATCCCCCAACCCAATTGAGTTCATCGCAAAAATCTAATTAATAAATTTATGAGGAAATACTGTAGCATATGTATATATATTTGAGGACGCGTGGGCGCATTTCCTTCTCAATATTTACCTATATGTACAATTGGTCTTTCCTCGTGAAGAGGAAATTACACTTAATAAAGCTTTTCGATGAAATTAGGACTTTCACCGCCTTTTAACTTGATCATTTCTCCTGACAAAGCAAAGAAGTGGCGCAATAGACTCTGATGCTGGAGAAGGTATATACCATCAACAGAGAAAGCAGCGTATAAAAATCTGGCCGGGTGCGTTCTATTGAACTCATTCCACGTTTATTTACGTTTCAACACCAACATTTTGCTCATTTCATTACATTCATATCCTGGCACACATCTTTCCGATAAGCCGACTAGATAAATGCATATACTTTCACATCCTGCCCATGTGCTCTTGCCCATTTCTACAGTTCCATCCATGCATTATGCAACGTTCCGGTCCGCTATCAGCCAATCACTTTCACTCAGATTGGAGAAAGTTAAAACTGGTTTAGGTCAGCTTAGGTGAGCGGAGGGATGCTATTGTTTAGATACATCTATGCATATTGGAAAGCAGACCAGCCTGACTTTTCTTTCAAATGTACGTAATCATGCACAATGATAGAAGGCTATATTGTGAAAGCTGCTCTCATCAGATATGTGATACAATACACAAGAGATTGGGAGCAGCCGGTGCCTTACGGACATAATAATCCTCTCTCCTCTCGCTAGTTGTAGTAATAAGAGAGTTCACTACTAGTAACGAGAACCATCAACACAGACATCAGGGAAAGTATTACAATTACATAGAAGGAAGTCATAGAAGTAACAACAGTCTCCACGGATTCCGATGAAATGTCCAAATATTATGTTTTGAATGTTCTTTTAAAGAGGACAACAACAGGAGAGCTGTTTGTGGAACGGAGTTCTGAAGAGTAATTCGAGAACGGGAAGCTGCGCATACAATACGGCCCTCGTGAAAAAAGGGAATATTGAAGAGATGAAAAGCCACTCATGACCAATCTGACTTCCGCTTAAGTACCAATGTAGGAGTCCAAAATGGGAACCAGAGGATCTCTATCCTGTGCTCTATCTTATCCTATTCCAACTATTCTTCCGATATTTTGAGCCCTTTAAATGCATTTGCTCATCCTAAAGTAGACAATAACGCTGTTGACTTTACAGATATTTTATGTGGAATAATGACTCCGAAAGACAATGGGAGAGGGGCTCATATTTAGGAGGAAAAAAAGCCGTTGTCCTGTGTGCCATTTCCAGACAATTTTACTATCATACATACAAATTACTGTATTCTAGTCCACTCACGATCCCTCCACATTTTTTCAGCCTGAGTAACTGCATATAATGTTCCGTTTGAAACACTACTCTCGCAACAGCCCAACCAGGGATGTTTACTCGTTCCACTAAACCGTACATACCAATTTAGGGTGTATAAAACAAAGCACTACGATCCAAGAGAATGAAAATGGTCATTGTCAGTATTCCGTATGCAATAGGAGTTTCAGTGCAGTGGGAGTTCAAAAAACCGAGATACATACTTACTATAACAATGGAGATTTCATTTGTTTGCCTAAATTAGAGCTGCAATACAATTGAATTACTTTTAATGGCTATATTTACCAGGCCCATTTCCAGCAATTTGAATAACTATATATATGAGCCAAAGTTTACTATACGAGTTCCAGTGAGTTGTATGCATAATAACTTTTTCTCCTTTGAATAAGTAATCCAAGAAAAGTAAGGATTTTTTAGAGAAAAGTTTTGATTGATGGGCACGTAGGAATTATATAATACAATGTAATACTAACCTAACTATAATAACTGCGGAATCTCAAGAAAAACATTCTACTGATTCGCACCTTAGGTTTCATTTGCCAGGCTTACAGATTTGCCCAATCCATCATTTTAATATAGCGATACTTATTTAACTCATTTTATGTCCATTCATATCTTTTTCGAAATAATTTGACTTGCTCAAATCTATAAAAAAAATATAAGCTCTAAGCAACACAAATACCTTTTGTGAGCATTTACACAGTGCGTCGGCTCACCGATGTAGCTCAGGTCCAATTGAGGCCCTAGATATGTTATGGAAAGGTCCCAGGTTTGTATCTGTAAATAACTCTTGTCTCACATCGGTTTTGCTACAATATAGTTTTTGCTGGATTAATTGACTTGGATAAGTTTTCTGACATTACTTTTGTACAAACCGTATAAAGTATAAGTAGTATAAGGTATTTCAAATCTAAGCACAAATTCATGTCTTCAATTACCTTAATTCCCAGCCACCCATCTACTTCTGTGAACGAATGGTTTCAACTTTTGTGGAAATGGAACAGGCATATATTTTTTGATGCCCCATCATATTAGCAATGAGACGGAACTGCACTATGTTCTAATGCGTTTTCCCAAAGTATAATGGCATTCCCTGGCTTAAAATCCCTCAAAAATTCAATTAGACTCTGACTTGTTTTGTGAATCAGCAAGTGTCTCCCTAAAATGTTTTATGTGTAACTTATAAATATGTACACTTTCATTAGCGATTCCTTTCCCAACAAGGGATCCAAATGTCTAATTGCATCAAAGCAGCGTAAAGAGATCCAAATGGGGTAATAAATTAAATATGATGACTCATACTCTTACTTTTATCATCTAATGAATCACCATCGTAGCCAAAATTCTGCTACATAAGATGCATATGATGAAGGGAAATGATGATTGGGATGTGATTTAATTACGCGTTAATTATATGTAGAGAGTGAAACAGAGTAGAAAATCGGGCCAAGAGTTATTACAAAATTTCCCATGAAAGGGCAAACTACGTTCCCATGGGCTTCCACCGAAATGATGAAATGAATTCCTACAAGTGAAGATTAAACAGCAAAGCCAAGCTCCTTTCTTCCCTCCCCTATTTCCGAGAAACATATAACGGAAAACAACCGAGCATCGAAAATCATTTTCTCCGCCTATTCTCTTCCCATCCCTTTCCCCAGTGCTTAAACATTTAGGGTCATCCATAAGTAGTCAGGTAAGTCACCTTTGCTCGACTTACATTTACCATATGCATATACATATGTAAGGTCTGCGAGGGAGTGAATGGCGGCGAATGGAGTCATTTTGGGTACGCACTTTTTCCATTTTATGCACTCCGTACACGTACAGTTGGATGAATAGGAGCAGAAAGAAAATCAACTTTAAATCTTCATGGAGATAGTAATACCAACTTGGACGTTAATAATAGATGCGCTGTTTACGAACACTAGTTTTTTTTAAACGAAATACAGATGCCAGAAAGTCGCCTGTAATAAATTATATTACTCCGTTTATAAACCTGAACTCTGAGTTCCTAACCCTTTTACCATCTCATTTCTTTTCCCTTTTTTACAGCAAGCACACACCACAAAAATGTTTTGATGGAGATGATAGAGCTGGGAAAAGTGAAAACGGGAAAAGCGCAATATAATAGCGGAGCATTGAGGAAAGAGGATGGAAAACATGTGTAATTTCTTTATGCTTTCTTTCCTCCATCCCATTCATCCAGTCGTTTGTGTGGAGTGATCTAAACTCCTCAAAAAAATGTAGTCTACCGTACACACACCTTTCATATGGGCGGTTCGGTTCATTCATCTATAACATTTCATGCTTTAAAAAAAAAAAACTTCAGACTGACTTTTTAAGACCCCATCTGTCATAGCTGGGAATACAATGGGAATGATGAATTATTTTCAAGACGCAGTCACGCTTCCCGATCGGGTCATTACGAAATTGCACCTATAACAAGTTATAATTAAACTGTAATACTCACTCACTGGTTTAAAGGAAGCCATTTCATTTCACGGAGAACATATATACAATTCACATGAAAGCCCATTTTGTTATTACTATTATTATGAGCGATTCCATTTATTACACGTGCATTTCCTAATGATGGACGAGAATGCACATTCCCATTTTATCCCTGTCCATTTTTCTTATCAGAGCCGAAAGGTATATTATTATTAAAAGAGAATTGTCCAACAGCTGCAGCTCTGTCGATGGAATTGGTTTTTCAAAAGGCTTCCATGCTAAAAAAATACACTCCGTACTTGACGCTCAGTCGTAGTCATTGATGCCTAAAATTGCATGATATATTGTAGGAGACTGATCCTCCACCTAATTTTATTACCTACGGTAAAGCTCAGTGATATGAAAGGGAGAATTATTAGAAAGCTGAATCTGAAAATAAACAAAAACCTTCCGATATTATTATTTCAAGAGAAGCCATTCTGGGCTAATAAGTTTAATGAGAGATAAGCATAATTTCTGTAATGTCACCTGGGTTAAGCTTTAAGGAAACCCCCCATTTTTTACAAACCTTTCCTTCTCCCTCTTTTCTACTCCTGTTCCATTTGTTCACATCCCTAATATTTCATGCACTCTCCGTTTTCATAATGCATATCAGGCAAGAATAGAATTTCCTGGAGGTAAAGTAAAGGGAGGAAAGAACTGATACATGCAATATTTCTGTATTAGTCACCACTTCCCCATCTTCATCGATATCAGTAGAACACACACTTAATAAAAGCCCATCAAACTGATACGAAGGCAATATCATTACAAATATATCCGTGACGGACTGAAAATGAAACTTTCTGCTTCCCACTTCCTCTTCTATATCATGGAAAGGGAAACCACAAATATGGTGAGTACCCAAGTTTGGTATCACTCTATATCATGCCATCATCCGCGCACCCTTTCCCAAGCTCATATATAAACTTGGCGATCGAGATGCTATCCTGGGTAAACAATTTTCACTGTAATTTTTTTTTCACTATTTTCTTTTGGACAATGTATGTTTTATGAGCGTATATAATGTCTGAGACTAGCCCAGCTCACTTTTTCTTCAATCCTCATAAAATAGAATGTGCGATATTGGTTTAGCCACAGTGATAATATTTTTTGGGAAGACCTTTTCTTTCTGAAAAGAGAGAAAATGGCTTCTTCATGAAAGTGATAAGTTAATGCCTGATCTGATCTGATCCCTCCCCTGTGGTAATTGGTAATGCAATGCGATGCAGTTTTCAGATTTCTCCAATGTAATTTCCTTCTCTCCAGCTTGTTCATCATCGTCTATTCCTAATCTGTAAAAAATCAAGTTTAAAATATCATATTTCGTTAGCTAAATTGGAACAAATGGCTGTTGAAATGGAGAAAAGGGGGTTTGAAGGAGAGGCTCGTAGGGAGGAAAATGTTAGAGGAGGATTTGGATTTGAGCGTTTTCCCTACCTGCTTGATATATTTATGGCACCGGACGTCGACTGTTATTATGATACAGCTGGATATATGGCCGTGTATGAATGTTTACTATAAGCAATGGCCAATTCGAATAAGTACACTTTCGCCTGTGGTATAAGATAAGTGATAGCCGACACTCATTCTAGACCGCGACCGAGCCACTATCCTACAAAGATTACCCTTCATTTCAGAAACCATTTCCCATTTCGTTTATTTTTTTCTTGTTCATTCTCCTCTATCTTGCTCTCCCCACAAAACAGATTAGCTTTCACTGCAATGCCCACTAGTTAAGTTAGTGACTCGAGAGAGAAGCTGGTGCCGTGGTTGAAAGGCATTATTCCGTTCCAAGATGCAACCGATCCTTGCCATGACACGGTTATTTTCTTTTTCACAGAGCAACATACATTGTGCGATGACTATAGGCTCATATTACTCTATGTACATACCTGACTCAGTCATTATGCTGAGAGACATTCTCGTTCGGATTGAAATTGGTTGGAATTCTTCCTCCTGCTGACTGGAGAAAGAAATTGGATTACTTTTCATAGATGTGATGGAGTTACATAGATGACTCAGATTCAAGATTTGAGGTGCTTACCTTATCATCATTCACACCCTCACTTCCAGGCAAAGGAATATATACATACACAATATTGTGCATACCTACGTGGTTATTGGGTAAGATTGAAACTGTAGCTTTGCGATATCTACTTGTTCTTCCCAAACCAGAACAGGAAACTAATGCCAAAATCATTTTCTTTCATATGATACCATGAGTGAGGCCAGAATCACAAAAGGTTGCAGATTTTAACGTTAGCTTAGGTCTTGTTCTCTACTTCAAGCAAACTGTTTTGTAATTCATGCACTTTTTTTCCTACATTCATGAGTCTTTAGTTTTTTTTTTCAATTTTCCACTTTTGTAATCCTTCAAAGGAGCATGCATTTGATTAACATAACATGCATAAATGCTTGCACAACTATACAAAATCTGGTTCTGATATGTCCTCACCTAGTTCAGAGTTTCGTATAACGTACAAATGAAAATTCAAAAGTTGGGGTGAAAAATTGCCAAAATCACGATGCCACATATAAGCGCAGCTAAATATGTTGGAACTATTGCAAGCCTTTCATAATCCTGCTTTTCATGCCAGATGCTTTGTATGAATGCATTTTAACTATATGAGTCTCCTTTACGCTATCACAGTTTAAAATAAGCTTAGTTTCATGATTGCATCCGTGAAAGGGAGTGTTTCCTCAGCGGAAAGAGAAAATGAAACTGTTGCTACTTGGCAATTGTTCATATGTAAAAAAAGGTGAACTAAAGTACTAAAGAGTTTATAAAGTATGCATACGGCTGCAAAATAAAGTTATGAATGTACTTATAAAACATATTTGGCACTACTTTACATGACTTAATGCTGGCTTCTGCTCTTTCTTCCATGAATTCAAACAAGTAGTGGGACCGAAAATTATCTGACCTATGGGTTCCTATAGAACTCTTTTGTTACGTAAGTAAGCTCTTTAATTTTGATAGTTAAAATCTTGCATCACATATTCTTTGAGTAAATTTCAAATGCCTCTAGTCAGATTCGATTGCTGGTACATAACTTGTAAAATTCTGAGATAAAAATTGATAATACCATCGTCTACTTTGTAACTTTATTCATCAAAAGTCTAAAAAAAAAGATTTATAAGATGACAAGACATAAAGTGAGTTTGAATGCGAATATGATTAGTTCATTACGGATAAATGAGTGAAGCAGCGTAATAATTAATTATCTTCCAGAATTTCCATCCAAAGCTTGTGATGTTGTTTAAAATAAAAGTTTCAAGTTATTTCGTAGCAACTACGAATGCGATAGAAAATTAATTTTCGTACACCTTCTACCCATTTTAGTTCATTAATCAGAAGGCGAAAAAAAATAGAAAACATGGAAATGGGAAAAAAAGCGTAGCTAACTATAGGTTATTCATGCAAGGCACTGGTGCTACTAATGCCTCACTTAAAGCAACAAAAAACTTCGTCAAAAATAGATCTATATAGGAGTCGTAATTGCACTTAGTTCTAATTCTAATATTTGAACACCATCATTTCTGAACATCTCGTCAGTTTCTATTCTCCTTTTTTCTCAAGTTCCAACAAAACTTCTTCCCCTTTTTGAGCAAACGGGAGGAGGAAGAAAAACTGTTACGAGGTTTTTAGTTTTGTAAAAGCTTCTGTTCTTCCACTTGTGTTAGATTCATTATGAGTTTTGTAGCTTTCCCAAATGAAGGAAACGTGATTAGTGCTTAAAGAGCAGCACATTTCCATAAGGGTCGACTATTGACTGCTCTTCAATTTTTTCCCCTTATGACTTTCCAATATTCCTTTATTCCAATACTGCTCCCTGTTGTAATTATAAATACGCGCAGTTTGCGCCCAACTGGTATTTATCCCCTTCCATATTGATTCGTTATTGTTAGTCTGCATGTGTAAGTATTTCAATCAGGCAGAGCATTAACCTATTTCCATTCTTTTCTCGGAAATGGGTTAAATTAGAAACAAGACTGCATACTTTGGTTGATGAACGCTCCTAAATGAAAACCTACATGTTTTTCATTCTCAGCGAAATTAGCTGGCCTGCAATATGGCTGCATGCAAACTTTTTCCCTAGCACAAAAAGTATTCTTGGGAACAATTATGTTTTTTCCATGTACATAAAGACATGTAGGCAAAGCCGCTTTGCTCCTTCATTTCATTCTTGACAATGGGGAATTTTGCTCCACCATATATTTCCACTGAAGCCAGTGCAAATTAGCTGCTTGTCTAAAACCGTAATTTCATCCTTGGCTCTTTGAACACAGGAACTGCCACAAGCCAACCGAAGGAGTACATAATGTCCACCCACAGTAATTTTTCAACATGGCATGATGATAAAAGAATCTACGCATTTTTTTCTTCAAATTGGTCTTCCTTAGGTACCCATCCAATATAACATATTATGCAGATATGGATAGGTATACTTGGAAGGGAAATAGGAAATAAGCTCTGGCTCAATTTTAAATTAATAATAGAGTCTCAGCACTCATTATTAATAATTAATTACAAAACTTGGACAAACTGTGATATGAGCTGGGGCCCAGCCTCATATTACGCAAAGAATTTAACTTTCTTAAGTATTTCCACTCTCGAAAAACATGTGTCCTTCTTTACTGGGCCAGATAGTTAGCATATTGTAATACGATCACTATCAGCGCTGAATTGTTCCTCCCATTCCACACTGGTTTTCCGTATCATAACAAAGGGCTGAGAGTTGATGAATGAATTAAAAGTCCAATGAAAGTGTCTTTATGCTAAAAATGGATTTAATTGTCGGCAAAACTGTAGCAGTCCCCTATTGTGTCAACTCAAGTCAGATACTGTTGGAGGGAGGAATACAAAAGCAAAATTTAGGGTTTACTATAGTATTTGCTTCTTTTACTGCCAAGACAAATGATCTGTCGCCTGTAAAAGCTCTGTAGTAAAAGCCTCAATAAGAAAAAAAGGGAGCATCGACTTAGAAAGTGAATACATTTTCGGGGACATTCATCTCAACATTTTCTAAGGGGAAAATAATTTCATTCCCTGTAAATCTATCTTTGTTCCAAAGATCTGAGAAGGAGACAAAGATGCTCACACCAGTTCATTCTAATACAATATCATTCTCTTCTCTGCCAAATAAATTATTGCTTTACGTGTAATTCAGGTAACGGTTGCATCAGGAGGGAAAAAGAACTATCCTCCAGAGTCCAATTTCGGGCCTACGCATGTTTCTCAACAGTATTTCCACTGGAAAAGGGGGAAAGGGAGTTGGGTTTGAATGGGTTTGAAAGTCTTTTTCTTTATATAAGCTGTAAGCATGCAAAGTGAGGGAAACATGCACTTTGTTCCATTATTGCAGGAGGAGCGCAATAGTTGATAATGTAATAAGCATGTAATGTTCGTTATTACCTCACTACCTCCCTGCATTTCCCCATTTTTACCTTTATCTTCCGTTCAAACTCAAGCACCTTTTCGAAAAAAAAAAACTTGGGGAAAACCATATTATACATGAGGGAAAATGCAAGAGAAGAAACATTTCATAGGAATGAACATTACCCAACAATTGCATGCGACCGAGTGCATCCTTAATGGAATATCCAATGCAGTTGGTAACTATGTATTTCCTTACTTTACTTTCATATTAAGCAATTTGGACATACTTCAACTTTTTACATACATTTATAAGGTACTCTACATGAATAGATGATTTGTCGTAAGGAAAGCCATGCTGTTACTTTGTCCATGTGGCGGAACCTCATGTTATTCAAGCGTCTTGAGAGGAATTTAATAAAAACAAATTTGAACGAAAAATAGACTTAAAACTTATCAAGTTTAGGTTGTAAAGTTTGTATTGTGGATAAATCTAGTTTGGATAAAGCTGCAATAATATTTAGTTCCATGAAGTTACTCTGGAGTTTGGTCCAGCTTCATAAAATGTTTTATGGGTTGGCCATTCCACACTCATACAAAAATCAGTATATTAGCACCTGTGAGCTAGTTCCCTTACTCTTCACGTAGTCTGTAAAAACGAGTTTGTAATTGCAATTTGCAATCACCCTGCTACATTATTCTTGATTCTTTTGACTTGTACTACAAATGGAAAACATGCTCTTCGAATGCTATTTAAAGATAAAAAGCAGAAAGTTTAGTGTGATCTGATCCTGCAAAAAGTATTTTACTTAAGCCTCCTGTCCTTGCAAAACACAACATTTGTACAATGAAGGAACGCCAAGAATTTGAAGGTGGGTCGGTGGGTATATGCAAGCATGTAGCGTGTAAGCTGGGATCCCATTTTTCTCCGTGTACTTACTTTCTCCAGTTTTCCCTCCTCTCGTCCCTACAAAATCAAAAGCATGTAAACTCAGGTTGGCGATTTACTGACTTAAGATAAAGTAAAAAAAAAAAACACTTTTCGCCGTATGAACTTCTTAGTCATATCATTGCTTAGTGGAGGGTACTTGTTCCCTTATCCAAAAGCGTGGGTGTACTTTCACTCCTTTTTTACCTTTACTTCAACTACAGCCTCTTGTTTATGTGCTTGTTCGTAACGCATATCACACTAGAATTGATGATTCCTGTCAAAGGAACATATAGTAATGCCTATGAGGATTTCTTGATTTGAGCGACAGACACGGAACCCTACCATTACATTCCATAGGAGGTCGGGGTCAGCCACATATATTATATTTTTCTTGTCAACCCCACTTCACATCAGATTTTCTTAAAGAGCACGAGCCGCCCATGCATGTTACGCATAAGTGAGACTGCACATAATCATATGCCTGGGCCCAATAAAAAAAGTTTATTCAATATTACATCGGTATTATTTGGCAGGACATTCGGGCATTGGCCACTACTCACAAGCGTGACCCCGAGTGTTGCAATTTGACAAGCATAAAATACGAAACAGTTTTCCTCCTCGCTCTCCTCTATAAACTGGGAAGCAATAAGATTCTGCTTCTGGCTTCTAACCAACAACTTTAAGCTCCTTTCCTTTTTTGAATCAAACGATTTTTACTTCCACCCAAACCATATCATTTCCCTCTAATATTATTCTCCCCACTGTTTTCCTCATGATCCGAATAAAAGTTTAGTGGCAGTGATACATATGCAGCCGAGTGAAATACATAATAAGCAATATAAAAAATGCAGACGTCTGCGTGTATACCAGTAATAATTCTCCTCTTTCTTTCTCCTCCTCAAAACCTAGCCCAGGCAATGGAGATATGAGGGAGGTGTGTGCAGCTTACAGAAAAAAAAACATTGCATAACAACTTTGTAATGCAATAGTAACTGATTGTATGTACGATTTTATTTATTGAAGGGATATTACATACCTATTTGACTTCATTCAATGGTAAGCAGGCTCGTGTCTATGACATGAGTGCTTACGCTATCCATAACAGGGCTGGACTTTCCATTGTTTACCTAGTTTCCCTGCCAGTTTCATATGTTCTCGATGTATTCTTCCGGGCTATTGTGCGATTCAGTTTAAAATTTCGCTTGGCTATGGAGAAAAAAAATATTAAATAAAGTAGCTTGCTGCTATTGCCTAGTTATGCTACTTACTTATGATAGGATATATCATACTTCATACAGCAAGAAGTGATCAAATCGATGAATGTACATGTTTTTTTTCGAGCTGAAATTGTCTTGCTCGTTTTCTACTTCAACGTTTATATTATTAGTTTTCAGGATATATGTGAGCAATGAGCATTGCGTATGATATGGGAAGGAATTTATAGCTTTTCATTTGGACATGTGAACCACCCAACCGGTTTTTATTTTATTGAATCGTTTCATTTCATTTTTCTGATCTATACAATATAAGTAACGAGATATTGTCATTGGAGAACGCTGCATTTGTCAACGGTCGTATACGTAAGTTTATTGTCGAGATGGAGCGCCTCATGAGAACTTGAATGAAACAACGGGGCACATTGTAGCCATATAACTATATAAATTAAATTTGCCATCAGTTGAATCATATCGAAGATCATTTGACATAATCTTAAAATTTTATAGATAAGAATGTTTGAATTATACATACCTAGGGAGGGAGAGCAAATCACATAAAATAATATGATAAAATAGTGGAGTCGACAAGTAATTCGGCTGTTTCGGAAGTAGATTTTTTGGACGAGGAAGCATTTTATACTTGAAATTGACAACTTTTGCTAAATTATGCTCATTTGGTTATTACAAGTTGTAAATAGTGTAACAGTGTTTAACCCTTAAAATATTGAAGAGACTTTTAAAAAATTGTCCGAATAACTCCTAACTACTTTGTATTATCAGC
Source organism: Lepidocyrtus paradoxus (assembly GCA_034696885.1). NCBI lineage: Eukaryota > Metazoa > Arthropoda > Collembola > Entomobryomorpha > Entomobryidae > Lepidocyrtus > Lepidocyrtus paradoxus. The sequence continues at coordinate 26,339 of JAQGAH010000109.1, read as the reverse complement.
ATCTTTAAGCGTAGCTCTTTTGATTTTATGATATTACCGGTCAAAGTGGACATGTGACATAACGATGTCAATAAATTTTGAAAAAAGTTTAATATATCAACTGCGTTCCAAATTTTTCCGAGAATTTCCAAACAGGGTAAATGTACGAGCATGGTGGATATTCTTGACAAATATATTTGCAATGTTTCCTTTGAACTTTCCAGCAGTTGCCACCCAAGTCAATCTTAACATTTTAGTAAACTTTGCATCTCCATACAAATTATAAACTTTGCTAAGGTATTCCCACGCAGTGGAAGAAGTAAAATAAGAAGAAAATTGCCGAGTTGCCAGCACACAATGATCCCAAACAGACAGTCACATACGAACCCATCCCAGTGTTTTTCATTTCTTTCAAAGGACAGTAGTTGTATGCAAACAAGACCCACTTCGTTCACATTTCCCTTTATGAAATGGAATATGCCCATTGCATTTAAATGGGATGGAATGAAATGTATTTACTTTCAGGCAAATTAGCTGCTGCCGGCATGCCATACACTTATGCTTTCAACTCTGGTGGAATCCTTTCTCCACTTTCTTTCTATTTCAATGACAGTTGAGTTTCTAAAGGAAGCGCACACACTTTTTTTTCGGAGTATATTTCTTAATGTAGTTTTGCGCCTACAAACACACAACATACATCATGTTTGCTTGAAATGAAAGCTTGTATTATTTTATCTCTAGCATTCAATTTTCTCCTATTGAATACACCTACACTCGGTCCCCATACATGCCTTTCTTTCTTTTTTTTCCAGAACAAGATGAAAACAAGGCCACACGAAGGGAGCTCCAGTAAACTGAAAGTAATACAGAAATTTATGTACATTTTTATTTGAGTTGTTGAAACTCCTTGTGCCGAAAGTATTAAACTGGAAAGCTTAAGGGCTCATATGAGACATGTACAGGGAAAGCATATACTTTTCAAGGATGTGTAGAAACATGCAATGCTAAAGTGTGGGAAAACGTGTGTGCATCACTACCTGCGTAGCTGTGTCAGATAGCCCCGCGCTTTCCTTGCTTCAGATGAGGATGCATTTTTTCGGTCATTTCGTCTTGATGAAACGGTAAATAATAATGCTATGACGTAACCATGTCATTTCACTTTCTTTCATTTTAAGACTGGAGATAAGACCGGTAAAATTGGATGGAAAGTGGGCAACCCTGTTTTCTATAGTAAATATATGAAGTATATAGCAGCTTTAGGTTATTGCTTGGTCATGCTTGGGCAGGAATACTTTTTTGATTTTTTCCCCCGTGAAATTTTGAGTCATTGAAGGAACAGTTGGGTTTTACCTGATGTGGATGATTCTTCATGGCATGACAGCCCCGAGTTATGTTCATCTTTAGATTGCTCCTTACATGTAAATATGGGCATACATATACCTTCTCGCAAATACCTACGGCTAACTATTTGCGCCCATTGTTGTTTACCGGAAGACAAGGAGCTTGCAATAATATTCCATGTATTTTGTACGAAATACAGAACCTGCCCAATCCATGCATAGAGAAAAAGCCGAGAGGAAACAATTCTTTTTTCTTCACTATTGATGAAAGCCATATATTTAATTTAACAAGAAGACTAACGCTTTATGACAAACCGTAAGCTTGCCACGGTTGATGAAATTATGCAGAAAGGAGGAGCACACGTTGATTCTGCTCTCGTCAAGCCGACTAACACAAATATCCCTTTCAGCAGTAAAATTCTAATTTTGCCAAAATAGTTTTATGAGTGAAATCATCTAAGTAGGGCCTACTTTTCTAGACTTTTCAAAACTCTACGTTGGCTTAGGCTCCGAGCACAAACTGGAAGGGCCGTCTGTGCATACGTACGCATATCTGACAAGATAGGATGGAAAAGAACGGAAGGATGCTTGAAAAAACTGTTTATCATTTTGTGTCTGGTAGGCATTAGCCAGGCAAATTGTGTGTATACCTATGGCACTTATTTGCTCCAAAGAGGAAGGATATTTTCACAGTAATTTGTCATTTATAAATGCTCCCCTGCCTTTTATAACAACCATACCAGCTACACCAAACGTATTACAAGCTTACAAAAGTACAAAACAAAAGCCCCTGAAATATCTATTATAAATAGGCATAAAGTGTATATCATTGCCCAAAACATCATGATGAAGACAGTTAGAAAGTCAACTTACAGGAAATCTATTGGCAAAAGGTCTTCTTTATTTAAAGGGCTAAGAAAGAAAATCAAGCCATATAGAACAATAACTTGTTCGTATGGGACACGAACCAAATATTTGTTTATTCCATGTTGCTTGGCTAATGTGGTTTAATAAATTAATTTCCCTCTTTGTTTCCGTTTTTTTCCAGACTAAATCTACATTTTCCGTCTACATCCCGTGACCACCGCTAGCCCGAATCCAACCCATACAACTGGAAGAATGCGTGCAGACACTTGACATGTACAAATTAATTGTTTCCGTCTCACACAGATTTCTATATAAGTAAAAATGACTTTCCCTAATACGGTATAAAAGTGTGAGAGTTTTCCAAGGAAGCCTTAATTAATGTCTACAACTGCGACCAGAATGCCGCCAAATTTACACAACTTTCTCCGGGTCACTTTTACAAGAATGGACAAGTAAATAAATGGTTCATTGGAGAAACTAGTAATAAAACAAGGGATATTGAAGTTGGAATGTTTCTGTTCTTCCCTATGGGAAAGCAATTTGGCTGCATGGGGGGAATGGTGAACTGACGCGAGAGAAAATTTGAGATGACTCCGATCCTACCTTTTGGTCATGCCGGTTTTTTATCAGTATTACTGAATATCTATATATTTTTCTCCTAAGATTTACAATATAACTGTCTATACATTAGGATCAAAATATGTTTAAGCAGTCAAATTAAAATGTCTACTGGAACTGATGGAAGATTGGCTCCATAACAGTAAGTGGTAATATGTAACCCTTTTTTTCAAATGAAAAAGGAGGCTACCTAAACAAATCGAATATAGGCGTAACAACCAGTGAAAGCATTAAGTGAAAGTGAGCGTCTTAAGGGGAAAAAAATACAGGAAAAAGGATTGGAGCCCGGAACAACGGGAAGAGAACAAGGCAATAATGAAATAATGAGGGAACAAGCACAGTGTCAAGAAATCAGAGTGGATGTTACGGAAACGGAGGAATAATAGAGAAAAGTGCAGGTCCTAATACAGAATGCTTCCTCAAGTCATCCCATGCAAGATGTTGCCCTTCCTCATTATCATCCTTTTAACTCTGGGTGAGTAAGAAGTCGATTGCGGGCTCGTTCCTTTCTAGCTATATAAGTGGCGGAGCAGAACTGCCTAATAGCTTCCTTTTCTCTCTCTCTCTGGGGACACTTTCAAAGATGCAATTTGTAGATTTTTCTGTCGAGAAATATTCCGCTGAGAGTGTTTAATAATGGAATATCATTCTCTCGTTCGACTCTAACATTAAAAAATAGAAGCACACTATTAACTGCATGGCTATGCTTTATTAAAACCCTCTTAGCAGTAGTATCCCAAGCTGTGTTCCCAATTTCGGAGAAACCATCTTGAGAGAGTATCATTGATTATGCCATATTATTGCCATCAATTTCTTAAACTCTCAAAAGTTTCGAATTCCCTACAATGGGGAAATTGTTGAGGAGAAAGTTCTGTATTGGTGTGGGAGCCCATTTACGGAATAAATTTGCATGGGAATACTTGAAATTACCTGAATGTTATTTCACAATACGGATACGCATATATAGGTTTGTCACGTGTTATGGTCCCTGTCACTCTTTTAGCCAGCTAGAGGAGAGATATTGAAGTGTATAAATGTAGATAATTTCTGTTTTGCTAATTTCCGCTGGTAATGGTTTCTCATACTGACACTTGATTTACAGCCCAGAACGGTCTAATGGTGTCCAAGCACCAATCTCTTTCCCGTTACAACCCAAATCTAATTTCGCCTCCCCAACTAAGTCCGTTTGAGATGGATGTGCCCGATCATTTAGAAGCGCTTGGCAGCAAACTGACAGTTCGTATCCGCCTATCTCCCAACTCGCTCCTAAATGAAAGCGAGTATATTGAGGGGGGGATCAATACGGAAGAAATGTACCTACAACTAGGAATATATGAGAGGAGCGGAGATTTATTTACATTAACTCAACAAAGGATCCCAACAATTTCAACAAATTGGCAAGAAGTAAGTAAGCCCATTGTAATAAAAAAGGAGCTGGAGGAAAGTTATTTACACTTTTGTCTGTTTTCCCTTTCCCTTCATCAACTCTGCACATTATTTTATTTCCGCTGTCGTATTCTTCACACGTTTCATTAATTTCTTGGAAATTAAGTTGGGAAAAATATAATCTATGCAATCACATTCTCGCCTCTCGTATATATTTACTACTAGTTTTAAAATATCTGTCTTTTTCTTCCGACAAGGTCAATTTTGAATGCGGGTGGATTGTCAAGGGAGGCAGATATGTTGTTCGCCTAATGCAAGCCCCGAACGATGTTGAATCTGATTTCCCTTCATCGTCATCATCTTTTTCGAATTTGCATACCAAATACACAGCAGCCCAGTCTTCCAGTACATCCCTATTCCCATCAGATAATGGAACGGAAGTGAAAGTAGCCACCACCACTTCCTCCCCATCACCCAATCAATATAGAATAGCAAGCAATCAAACATATAATACTTTTATAAAGTCAAGTGATGAATTGAGTCAGCCATCATCCCACCAGCAGCATAGTGAAAGCGGGGAACGATTGCTAGCTGCTAAAACAATTATTGTTAAATATCCGACGATATTGTTTGAAGTGCCAACTCGCCTAGAAACATATACTACTGATGCGCCCGTGACATTTGGCTTGACGAGGACAATCTGCAAACCAAAACTTAAGCTACCTTCAACTGTGTTAACGCTAACGATGTGCTCTTTAGCTGCTAGTGAAAATAGTGGACCAAGTGCTAACCATTTTTCATTCAGTCCTGGAGACAGCTCCACACGTCACATAACTGATGACATAAATTCCTCGAATAAGCCAATACCGCCAAATACACAGAGAGGGGGTGGCAGCAGTGCTTCCCACTTCACACGCCTAAATGATGCTAGTCATAATCGTGACCGCCACCATCGTCGCTATAATCCTGAGCATCATTCATCATCATCATGGTCAAACAAGGCGGCGAGACGTTATAACTCATCAGATGATATCTATAGTAGTCCCGTTGATGAAAGTGAGAGCCGATTGGAATGTCATCGGGATGTTACCGTAATATTTCAAGAACCGCTGGAGGCACTCCAGGTGAGTTGCTACATTTGTTGACTAAATAACTACTCTTTAGGGGATTAAGTCACGTAAAGTAGCTACATGTTATATATATAATGTATCGGGAGAAGATATCCTACTTTGATATGAAGGATACTTCAAGCGGCTTGCTGAACTTCATTTTAATGAACATAAAAATGTCACAAAAATCCATCAGACGCATGAAACACTCAAACGTAGCTGTTCGTTAATCTGAAATAGTGATTAATTTAACAAACGACATTACATTAAGTACATATCTTACTAATTAATAAATCAGAGAGTTTATTTGAGTTCTGTGATTAGGCGTGGCTCCATTGTGTCCATTACTTTTTCGTGCTAGTATAACTCAGCCTTGAACTCTAACTTTTTGTCAGTTGGCCAATAAATTCTTACTCTGAAGACATTTTTATAGTAGAGTCGTAGTTATTTTTTAGGCACTATTCATCAAAGAAAGCTACAGTTATATAGCTAATAAAACCCAAAAAATACATAAAGGGCTTGTAGAAATGGCACTTGATATACCCCCAATTGTGTGATATATGCAGACATTTAACATGCCAGTAGTACTATGACAATGATTAAATAACGTGCAAATTAAATTTGTCCGGTTGAAATTCTTAAGTAATTTCAACAAAGCGAAAGTGGAGGCGTACTCGTAACCTGAGTTCTAATCCCTGATGTGACAAGTAATCCATCCTGCTTTTTTCCTGTTTTTAGCGTGAGGGCCGTGTCACTATTAACGTGGAATGTCAGCTATGGGGGCGAAATGCGACATATGTAATCAAACTCCGTGAGGTAGATTCCAGTGATGCGATCGCACAAAGCTCTTTGATAAGGTAAGTACACTTTCACCAATTTACCGTATGTACACAGGAGATTGAGAAATGGCGAAAATAAATAGTTTGTAGAGAGAAGCGGATTGAATTATTAAAGAATCATAAACTTGTTTTCTCAGGGTGGAATGGAGCTCCCAGTTCTCCCTCAAATTAAGCAAAAGCAGTATACTAAGATGTCAGGGCTCCATACGAGTCCTGGTATCTCATCCTCAATGCATTCTTCCAGGAAGGGATAAAATTCGCGTGTATGGTTATGAGACGCTCCCAGTGCCATCACTGCTGGCACCAAAGCGTGTGAGCTATATAGGAGAGCAACAGATCAGGAGGAATAATAGAATTCTCAGTTTTCGATGTGAAATGTTCCCGGCAAGGTAAGTATATCATGAATGCAATTCATTTCCGTATGTTTATCTCTGTTGTTTGCACACCCCTTTAAATAATGACTGGGGATATTGATTTTTGCAAATGTTTACTCACAGCTATAGACTATTTAGTAAAATAAATATTATGTTGATATTCGTGCAGGTTCTTCCGTTTCTGCTTTCACTACGTCAACACAGCGGTAGACGACAGCGTTGCTGTCGTAGTTGAAAAATGTATACCAACTGGTCCCTCAAACAAAATTGCAGGCAAGCCCCAAAGCCTTTTTTTTTTGGTTTTACGCTGTTTTTTAATGCAGATTTATATGACGATGCGACGAATTTACGACCCCTTTTACGAATCTCTATAAAAAGGAAATTGAGTTCAGCTGAGTAAGTAGATTAACGGTTATTGTTTAAAGATGGGGGCTGGAGTACATGGAGTAAATGGAGTAGCTGCAGCGTAACTTGTGGATTAGGAGGGAAGCGCTTCAGATATCGCTTTTGTGACTCACCTCCACCAACCACGGGAGCCAACTTTTGTCAGGTATGAAATGAAAGTAGTTTACCTAATTTGGGAGAGCCTATTAGATGAATAGTTATGGGACTGGATATTGGCAGATTTTATTAAAAACTGCGAGATTATACATAAGCATATTATCCTTTGTCATCATATGCGACGGTTAAAAATTACTTGGGATAATGTTTTAGACAACTGACCTGAATTGTTCTATTAGCTAAATGGGGCGATCATTATACGCAGTCAAATTTGACTTGGGTATATGAAAAGGCTGATTGAATTTTCAAGTTTTGATGCTTTCAAAGATTGTAAATAGGGCAGCGTCAAAAATTCAACAAAATTAGTTTTTCCAATATACTCATTTGTTGCACATATTAGCCAAGTATTTCAATTAGTCACTGAGTTATCAGTACAATGATGAGGAAAACTTCAGGCAGCTTTAATATCGTAAATGTAAACAACAAATTTTATCAAGTAGCTGTAAGAACAGCAAAACGTTGTGTTCTTCAAAATTGCAATAATTAATTTCAGCACAATTTCGCAACAATTTACACCTCTGCCTAGCCACCTGCCAATTTCTACAAATCGTTGATGATGATGAGCCAGCTATCATGATCATTTCGTAATGTGTGTACATAGCCCAGTAAAATGAGTGAAGCAGGCACAATTTTCTCATCCCATCACTCAGCATGTCTTACTCATGAGAGCGCCATATAAGAGCCACATCAAATGAAATGGCAAGTAGAAAAAAAAGTTTCCACAAGTTTATCTAACCTTAACTTACAATTTTGTAAGTGGAATGATAATGTTTTTGGTGATGATCATGATCATGACAGCGGTTTCCTTAACTGTACTGTGCTTGTCCTTAAATACCACCAGAGAGTTTCGTGTATGAAATGCACATTCGTTTTTATCCTTTCCTGTAAAGCATGATATGATAACGGACTGGAGAGGCAAGTGCAACCATTTCCCTCGGCTTTTCCATCAAATTTCTGTATCCATCGGGATCTTCCTCCAGAAAGTAGCGTTTGCCGCTCCCTTACTTTATTACATTACATTGGCGAGCTGAGCGAAATAGTAGTGGCTATTCCGTTGCGGAATCGTTTCACGTCCTCCTATCTAAATTGTTGCGGCTTGGCTTGTAAAAAAGCATGTCCCCTTTAAACTAAAACCATGTTTTTATGGAGCGTACAAGTAATGAAATAAACTCTAGCCCCACTTTCCACTTGATAAATATGTTGGTGTCATTATCATCATCATTATAAAAAAACATTACTGCGTCGTCACCAGTAGCACTTCTCATCATCATAACCGTTGTCATCAATTTTCCAGTTCGAGAAAGCTTGATATCATCTCATCATTATCACATCATCATCTCATTACTCTCATCAACCCATCACGTTGAAAACGAGACCTGTGCAGAGCCCGGATCGAAGAATATTTATAATTATCATTGCACATAAATACTTTGGTCATTCTGCATTCATATAAGATGGTTATTAATTGTAATCTATCCGTACTGAGTCGTACTAAACCTCGTCCATCTAAATCCATATTCAAACATTCAAATGCCGGTTTCTTACCTCGTGGCTCAGAAAGTCTTCATCATCCAAAAAGTAGTTTCGACATAATAGGATGCAAAATTTAATTCAGAGTGAGGTTGCTGCAGGATACCTCATTATATACCTAAAAATAATTATAATTATCCAAGAAGGGGCTTAGTGGGACTACAATGTAGTAGACTACAGTTTAGTAAATGACATTAATTCTTTTCCTCCTCATTAAAAAAGGCGAAACAGAGTGCATTATCGAATTTATTATTTGTAAATGACTCAATAAACGTGTAGTCAAGTGCAAGGAGGGTAAAAATTTAAGATTCTCATTAGTCCTCTCCTCTTATCTCCAAGCTGGTGTCTATTTCAGTCATGTATATTTCTGTAATAACGGGATGCCTGAATACTGATAAGTATAATGTCGTTGAAAAATTATCAAATAATTTTGCACCCAAAGCAGAAGTAAATTGAAGAATGCTGAATGAGACAAGATGCACTGATGTTGTTATACAACCGTTGAGTGCGAAAGATGAGGAAATTCACAGCCCTCCACTATCATCTCCCAGCTATAACACTTTGTAGCTGTAACAATCTTTCCGTTTCTAACAATTTCTTGGCATTTGTCACTTGATAAAAGATGCTGATGATGGTAGTCCCGTTTCATCCTGACGTTGATGAGATGATGGCTTAATTTGAATTGGTAGGGTGGGTTGATGGAAGATGGAATCTAGCCTTGCTCTCTAGCCTACCCTGAAACATGCATCTTTTAGTCGCCATGTCTCATCGACTTTTTCACTCAATTTCCTTCAGTTTTCGTCACCATCCTACTTTACTTCCATGTTTGCTTTTATTGTCCTTACTACAGTCGTTTTTGAGGCTTAAGTTTTACTTCCTGTTTCCCCGGCTATCTCCATCTGAACTGGCGAACAAGTTTTCCCTTTTCATTGTCCCCTTCTCAGCTCTGACGTAGAATATTAAAAAAAGAGGAGAAATTAAGATGGCATGATGACGATGATGATGCTGGTTTATTAAATGCTTTTACTCACAAAAGTAAATAAACTTTGTCTCCTTGTCAGAGTAGTGGATGCGTGCTGGATGCATCGAATAACGCATTTCTTGATGTCATATTCATACACCGCTTCTGCCTAAGAACAACTCTTTTGTTAAAAAACTGCTGCTCAAACGTCTACAAAATTCAGATGCAGGAGAGACGGCCACAAAGTGGGAAATTGAAGGAAGCACATGATGTCTGTTGCCGCTGCGGGCCATTCATGAATACTTATCCTAGTCCCTAGACTTTGCATACAATAACATTTCTACGTATTATGTATATTGACAGAGACATTGCAGTCTCCTGTTTATGGAGCTGATTGTTACGTGAGCAAAGCCAAAAAAACTGTTCGGCTGGGATATAAAATGATATTTATTATATCCTTTCAAATATTATTTGGTGAAAGCAATAAATGAATATTCCAGTGCTGGCTTGTCAGCTGCCTATTTTATATTTTAGTAAGCCTTCCAGACAAAGACTGACACAAGCATATTTTATTCTATATGTCTAAGTTCACTCCAGTACAGCGGCTTCAGTATACATATCATGATGATATTCATTGTATAATGCTGACATTCAATAACAGATATTGTTGTGGCTTAGAATGTAAAGGAGAAAGTGACTTGTCTTGGCTTGTAGTCTCATGATTGCCAGAATCCTGTGGCTTTTCTGGTACTCCAGAAACGAGTCCTTCCTTCTCTGATGGAAATTTTAAATTAGAATGGTGTTGGGACTTTGACTGGATGGAAGGATGTAGGTATTCTTGTTTTTGTTTCATGGGAGGAAAAGGATACTGACTGACTGGTGCTATATATAAGTGTCTTGGAACCGATGGAAATCTTTGGTTGAGGTTGAGTTACTTATATGTGTTTACATGTGTAAGAAGGAATTTACAGTTGACATGTTGACAGCCTGCATGCATGCCTTCAGACAGTAGGCTGTGCGTCGAGTGGATCTTTGTTTCTCCTTTCTCACAATCAGCCAGAGTCTGTATTGTGGAAAAGGGAAAAATTATTGTATGGAGGAAGTACCATTTGTCATTTGGGCTCTTGATTAAAACACAATGATGGTGTGGCTTGCCAAATCTCACTGACTGATTGGTGAGTCATTGTATCAGATGAAGTCACCTTATAATATCGATTTAATGGAAGATGGATAATGATAACGATACATCATTTGGATTTTTTGCTGGAAGAATCTCATTTTTAATCTTCATTTTTAATTTTATCCTATTTTTATATTTTTAATTAAAAAAAAAACTATTTCGATACTTATCCTGTAAAGGGCAAAGCAATCCAAGAGGAGCCTTGTGAATCCGGTATACCATGTCCGCAAATACACGCAAGACGACAGCTATCCTCCACTGCACCCCAAAACTCAAATGAAATCAACGCAGCTTATCATCCAGGTGAAGGAGAACGTGTGGGAAGCCGAAGAATTGGTAACTCGGGACGACCGACGTTCATGGACTTCTCGGTGCTCAATGTAAGCACCACACCGGGCTGTGAATGCGGTTGCATACTTTATGACTTAATCCCTACGAAAAATTACTCCCTCGTCATTCTGATATCCGCAAACCAGTCCTCGTGTGCTGATGAGGATGAGGAAGATCACCACAACTTTAGATGGATACTGCATGTAAGTGATCCCGTTGTTTATTTTCGAGGTTAATTTATAAATTTATCTGATGGGAAGCCTCACAGCAACTCTTTAATTAATTTTAGTGCAAATTAGATTATGAAAGTGGTGAAATACATTTGGTGGTTGGGCTTCCAACTTTTGACTTTCAACTTAATCCTTTCTACACCGTGCTACAAGGTTTATTTAACTTTGACTTTCCCACTACGAGTGATGTAGACTTGACGTGAAGTTCAGCCAGAACTTATGAAATATGAAAAGATATAAATAACCTCCTATACATATATGCTCTTGGTAGTAAGCAATTTTAATTTTATATTTTATTTCAGCCATCACGTTTTATTTAGGATGATTCGTACTTTTACATAAATTAGCCCTAATTAATGCTCATGAGAAACTTTAGAAGCTTTTGGTGAACGCAAAGATTGTTAGAATCGCATTTTCCTTGTCATTACAACCATTGAGATTCTTTGCAACTAAGAAGATGATGAACTTGCTGCTTAGGTACAAGTTGCGCAGCAAAAGTAGTTGTAGCCTATGCAAATTTTTAAAGAGTTTCTTGTATTTATTATATGAATCTGCATATCTAGACACCTGAAATGAAAGCTGCACCGTTCTGCTTAGATATTCAAACAAACTTTAAAATAATTGTTTGTAACTGGGCTTTTTACACTTTGATAACTATAATAGAGAAATATTTAATTACCCTTTTTCCTGAAACCGAATATATGAAGTCGCTTTTTGATGTCGAGTTTTGCTTTAATGTTGATCCCTGCATTTATGTGACTGCCTACAAATATAGCTTGTCTTTCATGGAACTTTCTCTAGCGTTTCGATTTATTTACAACCAATGCATTCAATTCCAATTGCAAATAAATGCTTATCGAGCCAGGGGCAAAAGACCGTTTCAATAATACGTAATAAGCAAAAGTCACTCCGTCATCAACATCAGCGATCCATTGCCACGTGCCCCAATCCATTTCTGTATACCTATTTATGTTTTTTGAATTGGAATGGATAGTAGAAAAAAGTTGAAACTGGCCTACAATCGTAAAAATGTAAACTGAATGTATTCATACTCTCGTTTATAGGTCGTAACAGTATGCAATGGTATTAAGAAATCTACACCGCATGTCTCCCTGCCATGGTCTTTTTAAATCGCGTAGAGTGTCAACGAGTCAAAAAAGTTTTTTTTAATGACGTATGTATGTAGGTGCATATGAAACCTAATGTTGTTTGTTTTGTAATCTGGCAATTAAAACCAAGTTAACATGTGACTTTATACAGGCGCTTTTTATTATTTCGAGTAACGAAAAAAGCCATGAATTTTCTCATGTCGCGCTCTCATCTCGAATTATGAATATCTTTAAATTAGTATGGAAATTATGAGCATTCTTCTGAAATATAATTGTGGAAATGATATTCATCTCGAGCGATTCAGCGGAATACTAATGAATACACAGAAATCTGAAGCGTATCGTTTCATGCTTCTACATTAAGTACCAGCCGGTTGGAGCTGGGCAAAAGGGGATCACCTGACTGAACCCAGCTTTTCCATTTCCCCCTAACCCACCCTGACATTACACAACCTCACTTCATAGAAGAATGTTGTAAATATACTGCGTTGTGTGCACGATTTACAATATTATATCTATTACCTCTAAATCTACCAAAAATATGAGGACCAATTTAACAAGTTAAAATGACCCACATCCCCTCTCTGACGACGCCATTAAAATATGGTCTCTTACTTTACAGATAACTAAATTAGTAGGGAAATTGTATTGAATGCAATCCCATCTGTCACGTCACTTGATACCAAGTAGGTAATTCCTTTCAGATGTCGAGAACTTTTACTTTACTTGGTTTTTTATCATACCCGAGGAAACATGAAATAGGCAGAATTAATCAAAAGGAAAGGGTTCCTTTCTTACTTTTTCCGGAGGACTGTTTTTTTTAACTATCAATGTTTTTATTGGCCATGTATGCTATTCCAGCATATTATGTATATCATTCCAGCACTTGATTTACTTGGAAGTATGTACGCTAGGGCAGGGCATAACTGAACTGATCTGTCACGCTATGGCTATTTCAGGTCTCTGTATACCGGAAATGGTAAAAAGCTGTGTAAAATGAATGAAGGAGAATGAGTTCTGCTCAGAATGGAAACCTTCGTGTTAATCTTTGAGATATTTGGGATTTATTACGTACCTGGTCCGTCCACACTTGACGATCAGCGAGGGCAACGCTCCACCACAATACAGTACAACGGCCATTAGGCTATTAGCTTGATTCATTTACTGTGTTTCCTCTTTTTATGCTTTCATGACTTCAAGTTTATGACAGTTTACTTCCGATAAGACAGGGATAATAATAAAGTAAGGTTGTTTCAAAGTTTTCTTTTTGAAGCTGAAAAGTTGGTTGGCCTAGCAGAGAAAAATACGGTTGAAAATACATAACTACAAAGCTTATGGAATTAGCTATTTCTTTCATGTAAAAATTCATACTGAGGCTCCCCAGGGTCATATAGTTCTTTGATCTTGAGCTCCTTCGTAAACAAGTCAAATTCTTTTTAAAACGTGGAAGAAAGGATAGCGTGCTTGGTTGACACTTATTCAGGTTAAGCAGACTTTCTCCTACTTGTACGGATAAGGTCATCTTATTTTGTTCATAGTTTATGCTGGAACATTATGCAGGCTATATTGTTCAAACTTCAGACCAGTCGTAAATGGAAGTGATCGATCAACTATTATTATTGTCGAGACTGTTGCTTTTTACAAGGTATTCTTGTTTGTTTGAAAACATTCCTCGTGCTATTGATTTTCCATGTATTCATATAGTACATCCTCAAGACTGACAACGGTTGTTTTCAACATAAACCTGCCAAAATAGTGCTGAATATTGTTATTTGATGCTTCAAAAATGCTCTACTTATTACAATATTGTAACATTTGCCACTTTCACTTTCGCTTTTTCCAATGTAAATTTACATTTCAAATCGCTGCCACATTACGATTGCTAGCTTTTGCTAACCAACATGAACAAGTTTTAACACTTTACAGTGATTGAAAAGAATTACTAAAAGAAATCTTTCAAAAAAGGAGCAAAAGTATCGGTTTAAATTCCCTCACAGTGGAGATTAGCACGGAATAAACTTTACAATTTTTAGTTTAACGAATCACTGACTATCAGCGCAGCAACTTCATTAAGGTTGATTTTCTTATCGTTTTGGTAACTCTAGTGTTTTCAACGAATTTCCTAATCTAGTACTTTATTGTGCTGAGGATTGATTATGTATGTAGTTGCTCACCACATTTGGAAAGCTGAATTTGTTGAGGCGTCTACCCTGTTTAATATGACAAATAGTTTCCTTTTGTGTTGATTGTGGTTTACAATTGTTATCTTGGATGAGATCTATAATAGATGCTGTTTTCTTAATTAATATTTTCCAAGGCGAAGAATGAGAAGGACCGAATTCGTTTGGATATCGTGGGGATGGATGTGCAATGCGTTACAATGACTTTTCGCGATGGGAATACAACAGACTCGAACTTGCTGGAGGTGATTACAGCCTCTCAGCCATCCGAGCCAATTCAATTTGAAGGGTTGTATGAAAGAGAATTAGGCCAGAAGAGTGGCTCTCCGATATATCCGCAGTATCAATATGATGATGACGAAATTGAAGATGAATCTGGAGAGGAAGAAAGCGAGGAGTACACTACTAATAGAGAAATTGGAAACCTGTATGAAAAAAGTGAAATTGAGGAAGAGTCCACCGGTGAAGCAGAGGCTGCCACAAAAGGTTCCATCAGCATTCTTCGAATTGAGTCGACTGGCTCTTCGCTTTCAATTGGGACTACCACTGACTCCAGCAAAAACTGCTCCGGGCAGTTCATATACTTTATTGCCTACTACACAACCATTCCTCTTCTAGTTCCAGGTGATGAAATATTCTATTTAAATCGACGAATAGCTTTACTCTGAGCTAAATTTTATGATGGTAGGATGAGAGGTTAGCTAAAATAACTTTTAGCCGACATATATCATCCCTAGTTTTGATTAAATGTCACGATCATGGATCCATGGTTATCTAGTTATATAAACATAATAGGAAATTGCGCTACACTGACAAATAGACTTTATATTTTGCTTAAAGACCGTACTCGTATAAGTTATTCCAGGTAAAGTGCAAATGCATACTAAGACTTTTGAAGCCTTTCAAAAATGTTAAAAATACCATCATATAAAGACGCATCAGCACATGAGAGCACTGTGCTTTCTTTCTGTACGTTTTGCCTGTAGTGAAAATTAGAAGAAAAAAGCGAGACTCGACAACCCATTTCCCTTCTTTTAATTTAGCAATAGCTGAGCTTTGTTTCTCCAGCTGCAACCCCCAGTAAAACTAATGAAATGTAGGAGACATAAAGCACACTGTAGGGGCAAAAAGAGAGGAGCATTCGCCGTGTGATTTCTTACGGTTCATTACTTCCCTTTACATATAGGTACTTGTAGTACAAGTAACTTCCTGAGCTCTTCCAATCTCGCCTATCGTAGCATCCCATCCCACTGTCATCACCACATCATTCGGGATTTCTTTTAATATGTCTTTCAAAAGTGTAGGCTTTGGAGGAAATTCTTCAAGTAGTGAGATGGAGAAGCATCATAACTGCTTCATTACGTGAGGAGCCTGTTAGATGAGCTGTATTTTCCATTAACTCCCTTATTTCACCGTCGTTGACGGTTTTATTAATCTCTGTGAAAAACGAGGTGTATTTATTCATGTTCCAGTTTTCTTGTCAACTGTCAAGTAAGTTAATTCTTCTTTGCGTTCCTACTCCGACCCATTGAAGCAGGAAGCTGGAACACTCTTCTTCTACCTGCTGTGGTTCGGCATGCGATCCGCAAAGGATGAATGCCTGTATAAAGCATGAATCGGATGTGTCTGTCTCATGGCATTACTACCTTCAGTGCATTTTGCACTCCTTGATGGTGTGGGAGAAAGGATATTCCAAATATGATGATGAGAAACCATTCCTCTTTCCTGTCAGAAACACCAATTTTCTAAACTGTTGCATTATGATATAGTAGATAGGCGTGTAAACATGCTTTCACCCGGGCACAATCCGTTTGTAGTGCTTGATGCACGAGCTCATCCTTTCATGGACACATTTCCTCGTTCTTTTCGGCTGTACAAATATGTACGCTCCGTTTTGTTGTCAGTTTCAGCAGTTTTTGCGAATTCCCCGAGTACGATTACCGATTCAACTCCACTAGCAGAGCGATATATTACTTACAATTTCCCCTCCGCTCATTGTTTTGCTTTTCATTAATGGTCGGTAAATTGGAAATAATGATAATTTCAATAACTTAAGTTGACATCCTATCACACATGCATCATAACACCCTATGCATATGCCCCGGTAGATATCAAGACATTTCTAGATTTCCGGTTAAAGTCTCTAAGCCTCATATTTATTATAAGTACTCATTTGAATAATGCTTAAATTCTCACAAAAGCAAAAGGCCACGAACCATAATGAGATGATGAAATGATGTGACAAAAATTCGACATAAAAGCAAAGCTTTAATGACAAATCTGGTATTTTGGATAAAAGAAGCAGTTCTTACTAAAACGATCTTTTTGTAAGCATATAGGGGCAAAAAGATTCATTCAAAACAAAAGTGGAATTAAAAGTGAAAGGTTCATATTAGTTCCCATTTTGGTATTTGCACTTACACAGGAAACAGCCATCAGTATATTTGTGATGATTAGGCATCATCAAGGCTGGGCAAAACACTTCTTTTTTTGTACAAAGTAGAAATTCAAAATAGTTTTTGGAAACTTGTTAAATTAAAATACCAATACAATTGACGTGGAATGACGGGAAATAATAAAATAAACATACTTTACATTACAAGTTCCAAAATACAAATTCAATTGCATTTTAAAAACTTTTAAAAAATTGCATTTGCATTTTGCCCAACCGTGAGCATAATGTGCCATTTAATGGTATTTACGAGTATAGCCATTAGAACACTTAGAATACAGCTCAGCTAAAGGGATATTTTTCTCTCTCTCTCTCTCGAATGAAACTAAAGAGCTTATTTAAATTTTCATGATTCTAAAATGCAAATATATTTCGTTTCAGGAGTTGCTGAAAGGAAGGAAGAAAAAATTGGCTACGATTTCTGGTCATTTCTCATCGTAAAAGTTTTGGTGCTTTTCTTTATCGGGATCGTCGCTTGTTCCACGGTTGCAGGCTGCTTCACAAAGATGTACGCCAAGTACAAGTACAAGGAGCTCAAGTGTTTCGAGAATGACGAGGAAGATGGTTCATTAAATGAGGAGGAGAACGGAGAACTAAGGAAGAGTGGAAGGGATACACTGGATGATGCTTCTAGATGCACAAGTATTACCTTAATGTCCTTTGACTATGGCTACTGGCGTCGACTTCGGATTCTCCGGCTGAAGTACTTCCTCTTGAGGCCCAGACCCTTAGATCCTGTCACATCCAAGACAAAATCCTTTCCCAATACACCCACTCCGTCAACGAAAATGAAAGAAATCGCGTCTACCTCTGGAGGGCGCAATAATACTTCAAATAATGCGAAAACTTTAGTAAGTACGGCTAGAGGAAATGAGCGGATTTCAAAAATGCAGACAAGTGATGATCACCCGAATGCATTGGTTCTCAACAAACCCATTAGTTTCTCTGAGAGCAACTTACGAGACAAGGTGGCCGTACTTGCTGTCACAAATAATGGATACGAGTTACGACGAACCCTGAGCAAAAAACCCAGAAGCGGAGGAACCAATCCTACCGGAAAGGACGATGACTCCTGTGAAGACGCTGTCGTGACTACGAGTCTGAAGCTGGGAACTAATTCAGATGAGCATGGAAGTGCGAGTGATGTGTATGGCGGGGATGGTAACGTCAGCTTGGCAAGTACGTCCGTATCCATTTCCATATCACAGTCTTTGAACGGTTCTGAAACGGCCTCTAGTAACAACTCTTTTACCACCCCGACTCCAACGCCTACCCCGTCACTACGACATGACAAGAACAAGAATAAAAACAGCACTCGATTTGTCAAAGGAGATTTATGCAGTAGTGGCATCAAACTGCTGAAAGAACGGGAGAATCTGAAGCGAAAGGCAGGAGAAAAAACTGATAAGGAAAGGGCCACACCAGATACTCACAGCAAGGAGTCTTCTGTGACCCCAAGTACTGGAAGCGAAAAAAGTCACCGGGGCATTTTGAAGAAATCGGTACGTGTTCCAGAAGAACTGAAGGAAAAACGAAGAACAAAGGTTATCCTCAAACATGGAGACTCCACTGTGTCAGTATCGACGGTTCAAAGTGCAGGCCTGTCTACCACTGGGGATGAGGATTCATCCAGGGTAGCCAGTCGCGCGGATCTGGAAGATACTGATCAGGATTTTGAAATGGACTATTATGACTATGACGTCATGAATGCTGGAAATATTCCTGGTTCCTATTTAGGTTTGGAGCCGGCCTTTGTGGTGTGGAATTCTGAGGTCTATCCTCATTCCGAAGGTGATGATGAAGGAGACGATGATGATCAAGGGAGTAGTCACATGGGAGCAGGGTCCCATTTGGGAGAAAGTCTAACAGGATGCATGGAAGATAGTGCTTATGGTATTGAAATGACTCCGAACAGCAGTAGTATTGGCATGTATTCCCTGGACACGAGCTCCGGAAAGGAATCTGACATGAAAGAGACCTCTCTGGATAACGTAAAGTTTGCAGATGAGGATGATGACGACGAAATTGAGTTATATGGGGGATGTACTGACCCCATTCCCTTAAAAAGTAATCCCGTGGAACTATCTAGTCAGCTAAAGTATAAGGATTCAAAGGTTGCAGGTGACATCGGAGAATCGTAAATATGATTTTAAATAGCACTGAATCATGAATATGGTTAATGGTAAAAATAAATACCTTTGTTATGAGTTTGTAAGCTTGCAAGTAAAACACATGAACATGCAATCGAATCAATATGATGATGGTGGTGCGAATGCAAATCTGAAATTTTGGAAAGTCAGGTGCCATTTTATGGTACTTCTACCAGCAAATCAGTCTCGGTTAATTTTTTTTGCTAGGAAAACTAAAATATTTGTATGCAGCATATGCTTTCATGGTTAAATGACTTAGTCGAACTAGAAACTGAACCAGTGTGCTATGAGCTATGCTTTTCATGCGTCTAGATTTCATGGTACTTGAACAACCCTTGACATTGGTTACCTAACAATAAGATGATCACCCCAGTTTGTTTGCTATTTAAACACTATAAGATTCGAGTCTCTCTTTAATCATAATCACATTTATTTCTGGAACCATAAGTCATAAAGTATATTTGTTAGATTATAAAAAATTACATAATGTAATACGCCCAAAATGTATTTTAAATGTATACTTAACTACATACATATAATTACAATTTAATATAACTAAATTTTATCAAAATAATGTAATCATTTACCATAAAAATATATCTCATTTATTGGCCCTTGAGCTTAAAGTGGCGACGTTTATTATTTACCCAGAAAGAATTTATTTTTACGTGAACAATCAACTAACTAATAAAAAATGTGTTACCCCTCAAGATAAGTAAAGTCCGTGGTTAAACCGGAAATACTTAAGAAGAGCCACTAATTTGATTACAAACTATTGAACCGGATCATTATTTCTTTTGACTTCAGAACCCCCACTCAAAAAAATGTACCATTTCCTTATAAATAAAATTGTAGAAAGGCAAAAAAACGCTGTTTATATTTTCTTCTACGTAAAGTAAAACTATAACTAAGTACAAGCTTCTTGAATCAGCGCGCTGACAACTGTGACTTTTGACTAAAAGAAAAATATATCTTAGAAAAATTAGCTATCTGTAATCATAACAAGTGACTATTTTTAGGAACATGGAAGACGCTACGGGTACTCCAAAATAGTTACTGTATTCTATATTGGAGAGAACTTATGAAATTGTAAACAATTATTATTTATTATTTACTCCTCCTAAAATAAACTATAGCTTTAAATGACTTAAAATTAAACTATGAAATTGTTTACTTGTCTTTTATTTCCTCCTCTTCAAACACAACTTGGTTAATTTTATAGCTTAGGGTAAAGATGGTCATTCAACTTAACTGGAGCCATCAGAGGTAAATACTCATCAATCATATTTTATCTAGTCTCCGTCTTTGACTCTTTTCCTCTTTTTTAAAAAGTAAGAGTAAAAGAAGTAGTTAGCATTAAGCATGACATATGTTGTATACAGTACTATACCTACCCCCACAGTTGACATTGGTCGAGTACAACTTGACATGCTTGCGAATTCCATAAGTGTATTAATATTAATAGAAAGTCCAATGGCAGTCTCCAAACTTTGGAGACTAGCTACAGATTTACGAACTAGTTGAATCACAGGATAATATCTCACCACTTTCACCGCACACAATAGGTACACAAAGGCAGTGACAAAGTAGTTTATGGCACAAAACCATCGACTTGCGGGGTCATTTGCTCCGTACGCGAACCAGCAATAAAAGTTAACAGAAGCCCGAAGGTAAAAGTGTGAACAGCGTATCGGCACCTTTCTTAAAATAAGAAAAACTGTGTCTCCCAACTGGGCAGTCTTCAAAAAGACGAATAGAAGCCCCCAAATCGCCGTAGCTGAATTTGGATATTCCAGGAAACATATTGTCCGTACCAATCCAAACGGCCTTGTATTTGGGAAAACCAGCTCTGGAAACATGCGAACCGCTCCAAGGGCGCAGAATAATGCCATCGTCATATCGTAAACTAGCATATGTTGTCGCAGTTTGAAGGGTGGGCGCCTCTTCATTAGTTTAATCCCAGTCATGGTGCAACAAAGATATAAGATTGCAATGAGTGCTCCATAATAAGAATTTTTGTTGATCCACTTTCGCCACTCCTCATGAGATTCAAACCGTTCAAACCAGAGTATGTCCATGTAGTTTGGATTGAAGTTCATTGGAAACTTGGAGTTGAATACCAGCTTGGTTGAATGAATCATGATAAAATCTAAATTGTGCAAACATGCTATGAAAAATAAATATCTAGAAATAGTAACAGAATCAGTTGAAAATAATTGCGAATGAAGTCATGATAGAAGTACTTTGTCAACTTACCAACTTTATGTTTCTGTATATTGATCCACTGCTAGTTGCTAGTGAAAATGAGAGGCCTGCTAGAAAACGAATTCTGGTAGTAATTGATAGCAAAATTATATTTTATGCAAAGAAATCCAGTATACAAACATGAACCGATGTTGCTTCTCTCGCCAACTCCTTTCAAATGTCTTCATCTTTCATGCAGTTGTCATATATTTGTATATATGCAAAAAGTCAAGCCTTTTTTACGACACTATTTATTAAAATTGCTCGAGTGTAAGAAATAAGAATCCAAAAAATGAAATGCTTGAGCCAGGATGAGATTGGCTAGAATTTGTGTTTCATGCTAAAGCAGAGGATAATATAGAACCTTTTTCTCATATTAGGGGAGGAAAGTGATAATGATTATTGATGCCCATATTTGATGCATAAATATTTTGAAATTATGAGCGTATAACGTTTGCATCGGCTTAAAATGACTCATTAAAAGTTGGTTAATTGTGGATATGCAGTAGGAATTATTGCATATATGGATTGCAGGTGTCTTTTTGACCAGCCATAGGAATGCTTCATCAGATTTGCTCGTAATTGCTGCTCTAAAATCGGTGCATATTACTACTGCTGTCTGAGATACTCGGCTGTGACGGAATAATGAAGCATGATGACGATGATGGCGACTACTTATGCTATAAAAAGTTTAATTTTTACATCATACGATCAGCTAAAACCTTGTATTTATCGCTGCTAATAAAACACCAAGAAGCTTTGAGGATTAGCAAAAATGAGTGAGCACATCTAATGACGAAGACAAAACATTCCAAGTGTAGGTACGTTCCATTCCCATCATCAAGGAGCAGTTTCAACTTTTATCAACATTTAGTCAAAGCTGCGAAGAAAACATTTGACGAATATAACTGAAGAAAGATTTTTTTACTGTAATTATTTTTACAACGAACCAATACATGGTAGTAAAATGCACTAACGCAAGTAGTGTAATTGGCACAAAGTTAAAAAAATACAAATATTTTTATTCATATTTAAATAATACGTTGCTTCTATAGTTTCATAAAAATCAATAAAACAAATACCTGAAATATATTAACCTCTCGTTCTATGTAATCATTACGGTCTCGATTGAAAAGTCAGTAATGAAATATCAAATGATACTGTTCAAGAATGAAAGTTAACATGCAGCAGTTGGCAGTTATACCTAGCAATTTGAATCACTCCATTGCATATATATATATATAGTAGCTTTCATTTCTACATCTTTTTATCAAATTTTTCACCGTATCATGGACTGATGTATTTACGATGCGTCATTTATTTATCATGTTTACTGCATCTAAAATTTGTACTAATTAGACTGAATAAACAATGCATTCTCCATCTTTAGAACAAACAGAAGAAAGCCTTTTTCCAAAAAAAATACTTACGAGTTGTTTTTGTTCTTGATTGATGGATGGCAGTCCAATGTACGTTGTACAAATTTGTTATTTACACAAATGTTTGCGGTTTCGTTTCCCTGCCTAGCTTATTGTTTGTAGATTCATGCATACGTGGAATTTTATTGAATATTAACTGTCCAACCAACCCTTCTCTTTTCAAACACGGATATGTCAAGAAGGGATAGCAGCATGACGATGAAAATCCGAGGTAGTAAGTTTAGGGATCGTATAGAAGGAGACGGCCTGAGTCAGCGGAACCCCAACCAGCTTCTCGTCACTGTAACCATGTCAAGTGAAAGCAAACCTTGTCATACACTACTCCATATGCCTAGAAAATACTAGAAATATACTTAAGTATCGATTTTCATTCAGTGAACGCTCGAAAGTATTCAACACTGGATCGATAGCCTTTTTTGGTTTACCGTCCCACCTGTGATATTTCATTCATTTCATGTTATGCAGCTACTTTAGAACTCAAGCACCACCAACCAACACCGGTTTACTAATCGTAGCCAGGCATTTACCGTTTCCCGTCGACTGAACCAAAATGAAAATGAGCTGTTTTGAGTATTATTCCTGCCTCGATCCAGTTCTCCGCTGCCAACAGAGGAAAGCAATTCACGGTGAGTGAAGTACAAGCTTGAAGGAAAAAGTCCAGAGTCCATTGTGGTTACCATCGTCATCATCATCTAGCATCGTTTCTTAAATTAAAGAGATGAAGGCTTATGATGGCTATCGAAAGAAAGAATCTGTGCACTAATACTAGCCAATGGAGTCGTTTAGAGAAAGTAGACAGTTTTAATAAACCCACGAATGAGACTTGAGAGTGTTGAGGAAAGCTCTCACGCCACTACTGGCGCATCATCACAGCCCACAGGAATTAAGAAAAGACAGAGTTTGGAAAGAATGGAAGAAAGTAGTGGACTAGATGGAGCGTTTGTGGATGACTCTCGTCCGGAAACTGATCCTAGTAATGGGGATAAAAATGATTCGGTAGGTGAAAGGCACGTGGATGCCGTCTTGTCTGGTTCGACGTCGACCCGAGAAATGCTCAACTACGATGTGAATACTAGTAAAGGAGAGCTCACTGTCAAGATTATCTGTTTAGGTGATAGTGCTGTAGGCAAATCAAAGTAAGTTGTCTTTTTTCATGCATATTGTATGATATGACAAACCACTATATTAGCAGAATGAGTATGAATGAAGTTAATAAGTTCATGTGCATGTCGTGCAAAGTTTTCTTGAAGCTTGAATGCTATCACTCCTTTTGTTTGAGACTTTCCTGTGGTTGTGAATGTCTTATATCTTAGGTATTTACTTATTGCAGTTACAATGTTTTGAATTGGCAGGTTGTTGGAGAGATTCTTGATTAATTCCTACAAAGCACATCAGGTATCCACCTATGCATTAACCTTGTATCGATACAACACCGTCATAGATGAAGAAGCTATTATTGTTGGTAAATACGTATTAAAACTCCAGATTTACGTGTATTGTTTGTATTAAAATCATGCCATATCAGTAAAATATCTGCGATACAGAGATTATGCTGTAATTCTGGCCTTTATAAATATGTAATTATTTCAGATTTTTGGGATACAGCCGGACAGGAAAGGTTTTACTCTCTTCATAAATCATACTACTATCAAGCCCATGCTTGTATTATGGTGTTTGATGCCACCAGAAAGGTAACCTACAAGAATTTAAGCCGTTGGTATGATGAACTTCGCCAATATCGACCGGAGATACCTTGTTTCTGTGCGGCAAACAAAATTGATGGTATGTTTAACAGCTTTAAAATACTGTTTTTTTATCCTGTCATATAGATGGCTAGTTATTATTAAATTTCAAATAAATCATTTAAATTCAAATTTACTGTGTTATACAAAGCTAACATGGACATCACCAAACGTCAATTTGCATTTGCTGCTAAAAATGAAATTCCTTTCTATTTTGTATCCGCATCGG
The DNA here is from genome assembly GCA_034696885.1 of Lepidocyrtus paradoxus. NCBI lineage: Eukaryota > Metazoa > Arthropoda > Collembola > Entomobryomorpha > Entomobryidae > Lepidocyrtus > Lepidocyrtus paradoxus. Next base: position 1,490 of record JAQGAH010000109.1, on the reverse strand, counting down.
ACGGAACCAATGTTGTAAAGGTAATACTAATTATTACATTTGATGCAACAGATAATTGTTTCATAATATTTAATTCATTGATAAACGTCTACTTTTTAGTTATTTAGAGAGGCAATTGCAGCTGCAGTCAAATACAAAAAGCAGCCAACGGACTGGCAAGACCAAGTTTTGACAGAATTGGAGCAGACGACACTTACTGATACCAAGCCCACTTCAGAGGAACTCATTGATGACGACACACTAAATGAAACTGCGAGCTCACATACGAAAGTAAACCTTTAGGACCAAGCGATCGAAACAATTTTCAATCAAATATGAAATAAATACTATACATATTTCACTTAAATCAATAAATTATTTCAAATTGAAAATTCATTTATTTTATTTCTTGATGACTCTTTTACACATTAAATGCGTTCAAAATATTAAAGCATGCATTATTATATACTACTAAAAATAATTTATGATATTAAATTGAAAATAATTCCCATTCCCAAAATTGTTAGAAAATTAATCTACCGATCATCAATAGTCCTTTACCATTCTGACTGTATTTACACCATAAAAGAAGCTGGAAGACTTTTGCAGATCATGTAAAATATTATCACAAGTTCAGTATGAATTTCAGTTTTCAAGTCGAATTTACTAATATTCCTTGCGATTTTTGACACCTTAAGCAAAATAGTCATGCATTCGAACACGTCACTATTTATAATTCTTCAACGGACTTAAAAAGGGCATAAAGTTCTCATATTTGAACGAAAAAATCTATGTTCTATGTAATAAATGCAATGTATACAATAAAAGGATACGATAAAAATAATTAGACACGCGTTAATCGGTTTCCTCATAAGCTATATGTTATTTGCGGTAGAAGGAACAGCAAATAAATACTTTTTGTAAAAAGTATCGTGCATATGACAAGAATGATTTTTCACATTCATATAAATGTAAGAATCTGTAGCTTATTAACCACTACTTTCGGATTAAAAAAGCAATCAGAAATTTGTTCACAGTTAATCTGTGCAAACTAAAAAAACATTTATTGCTCAGGATTGACTTGAGTGAAGTAAAATGGGTTGGCCACTTACGAAAAGGCTGTTGTCCGTGAACTAATATGCGCAAAATTATTAAACCCATGTCTATCAGTATCACACACGTAAAATTAAAACTTGTATGCTCATTATACTTCAAAAACATAATTTGGTTATTAATCTTAATATGTAGAATAATTTACCTAATGTATCAACCAGTAGCGCACAAAAAATTAGTTAAAAAAGCAAGTCAATGGTTGTTTACGTACAGAATGCATGTCCGTTTCTAATATGTTCGCAACGCGATATGTATGTACATAATATACAACCTTAATTTAAACCATGCAATCATTTTGCAATTCTTCTAAACTATTTCTATGGGTTACTTCTATGCAATAGAAAAGTTTGCTAGAAAAAAGCTTACAATAGATTTTTTGCAAGCAAAAAGCTTTTAGT
>JAQGAH010000108.1:0-83989 GCA_034696885.1 Lepidocyrtus paradoxus | reverse complement strand
AATGAAAATACTTAAGTTGGACTTTGAAAAAAATCTCGAATTAGCGTATTTGTAATTAGCGTATTTGCAATACCACGATCGACAGACAGACAGAAACGGACGGACGGATGGCCCTTGTTGAATACATAGTTACCGCAACTTATTAAACTTGGTTTCTAAACCACCGAGCATAATGGCTCTTCAAATTATTAACCATAAAAATAAGGTCAAGGCTCATAATACAGAATATAATCATTAGCTTAAAAATTCAAAATAGAATTTACAACTTAGCATCGAAATGTAATTTTTTGGGGAGAAAAACAAAAGCTTGCTAAATTGTGAAATCTATGCACTCAAAAGTATCTTATCATTAGTAGTTTGCTTCAAATAATGGAAAAAATTGACAAAGATCGGTACAGCCATTTTTTTCTCGACGGTTTTTGTTTCATTACCCTTCTTCTATTCTAACATGGCGATTTTAGATGGCTGCCTCACATTGAGTAATCATGTTTTTCAAAGACAATGCAAACACTAAACCGTTTTATAAAGTAATAAAAAAGTGGCAGCTCTCATTAAATACTCCTACTCCATATAAATGCTTTTTAAGGAATTTTCTATCGAATTTTTTTTCATATCAACTTTCGCCTTTTGTAACTCAGCTTCCGCCAGATATATTCCAATGCGTCTGTGAGATGATTATGGGTATGCATGTGATGAAAAAAATTGGGTGAGTAAAGCGTAAAAATAATTTTAAAAGGAAAGGGAAAGTGAACCGAAGGTTTTACTGAAATCAATTTGGCTTGCGTTTCATACAAGCAGTTCTGGCAAATTTTCGTGCTGAGAAAGAAAGTATTTTTTTTTGCTTACCGAATTCATACAGAACTTGCTTTTTGCATCCATTGGGGCATTTGATTTTATGCACTACGCCAACGTTGAAATTGTGGGGTCGACAGACATCGCTGACTCCATCCGCTGTTGATGGGAGGGGGCTGGATCCTTGCCATGCACATTCATAGCACATCACGTTACCGTAGGCACCTGTCGTACACAGAATTTCAATGATAGATGCTTTAGTCTTTTTTCTCTGCATTCAAACAAATTGGATTTTTTAATGGCTACGTATCTCCGATATCAATTATTGCGTGTTTTTTAGACTTTGTCACAACGACAAACACGTTTGTTAAGGCATCCCCTCCAGATATATTTTGCAATGATTAATTCGATGATGATGATTGGCGTACCAAAGATAAATTAATTACTAATTGCTTTAATATCACACAAATTTAATTATATATGACTCGCAGCTATTTGTAGAAGGATAATGCTCATTGGTGTGAAACAAATGCAGAAAAGCGCATACATTCCCATGATGATATATTGAGTTACATTTTAATGGCTGGTTGACCCAACATTTCCTTGTTTGTGTCAATATTAAATTTCGTTTGAGTTTATAAACCTACTCGATCTCACTATTTTGATCAAACGGTCTTGTTTACAGGGAGAAAAGGCTCAAAGCATTATATCGTCATTGAATGTGATATCATCATCGCTGGGTAAATGTGACATACATATATACTTCTGTTTACTTTGAATTGGAAGAAATTCAACAGTGATCAACTGAAATCTCAAGTGCAACGCATTTCGGTGAAAAGTGAGAGAGAATTCATTGAACTATATGATATGCCTGACTAAACCTACTGAACAATTTGAATCGATGATATATAATTGCCTTTCGTTTATGGCTAGGACGGTATAGAGATGCGAAGGCAATCGAAAAGACTTATAAGTATTGATACGATAATCCTCATTCAACGTATCCATTTAAAAGAGGAGGAAGGATTAAGTAGAAAATACAATGAACAAAATTGAAAACAAGTAGTATGACTATATCAAGCATATCAATTTCAGTAAATATTAGTTTTCATAAAAACACGAGTTTTCCTTAATAAGTCAAACTTCCGTATAAACAATCTTCATGAATAAGAGTAATTGCATGTTATTCAGGTTCTTTATAACTTTTACTATTTCTAACTTTTTTCATTGAATTCTTTAGTTTGATCAGAATCAAAGCACATGCTGACTAATATAAAACGGCAATACCTATACAAAAGTAACTAAAGACTAGAAGTAATCAAAGTATGCTATGCATATCAAATAATCAGAACATGTTCAAGCAATTTCAACCCTTTCATCCAAAAAAGTAATCAGATACTTTAGCATTTTATTCAGCAATTAATTTAATACAGATGAGATGATTATGGAATTAAGAGGAGCTCCATGAACACAGCCTTGTAATGACAACACAACAATAAAGTTTATAAGCGAACATATCGTCAAGTCATAATCGGCTACATGCAACCTCAGTCAGACTCAACCAATGCTATCGGCTTTAATATTTCTTCAGGTCGATTCCGTAGTTGTTTCCCATTCCAAACAAAATTACATTTTGCAGCCACTCAAGAAAGTATTAAAAAAAGGAAAGTGGGGAACAGTAGAAAAAAAATGGGCTGAACTCTTCCTCGAAAATTGCTTTTCTTGTCCAATTGGGCCCAAATTAAATTTTTCAATTGCACTCGAAATCCTCCTTCTTTGCTTTCCCAACCACAAACCACCACACAAGTGCTATCTTAGGACGCATATAAATGGCATATTATTACATTTTAGTGGCATCAAAAACGGATATAGAGTGAAAACTGCCCGTTTTATCTGTTACCAGGATCATCATCGCTAGGTTCTTTCGTGTCCGTTTGGTCGACAGTTAAATTGATGTTCCAGATATGAAAATGGAGGGAAGGAGACACCAAAACCTGTTTTTATTCATCCACACATATACGTAAGCATAAAGACTAGGGATTTATAATGAGATAAAAGGTGAAATACTGGATACAGGAGAGCAATTTTCACCATAACCGAATGACGCCCTTCCTCTTACCAAAACCACAGAAGAAAGACAAATGAGGGAAGATAAACTTCTACCCACCAGTTTCTTTAACGCTTTTTTCTCATTCATCATCTGAAATCACCATTTAATAACCCGACATCGATCATAAGCGAACCAAAAGTAAATATTGGGCGTGGTGACATGCATGTGCTCTTAAGGCGTATTTGACCCAATCCTACCCAACTTAATACAAAAACCATCCTTCATAACCGCTCGTTCTCCACCTCTCATATATGAAGTACAGATAAAGGGGGAAGGTTTGCTGGCTTATGGACATGATAAGCATTAGGGAAGTTGTGATGTGGTCATCCGAAATCAAGATACCCTTGTCTTGTGTCATCCAATCCAATTCTCTCTGGCAAGAGGAAACTTTATTATATAAACGTTTTCCTCCATTTCCGGTATTATTAAAAACATCTAAAGGACATCATCATCCCAAGTGGTATCAATGTCAAAATCACATTTGCAACAATATACTGCACAAAAGCTGAAACTCGGTGAAGTTGGACCATAAAAAGATTATGGTATTATAGCATTTGGCATTCTCATATCAAAGCCGAGCAGATTACCATTAACAAAAAAGTCATTTACTATATAATATTTAGTTACTAGCACTATTGCATAACGGTCACGTGATAGTCGCTAGGATGAATTAAATATAGGATGAAATAAGAGCATCAGATTTCATAACATTTTTGTGTTTACCTCTCATGAGACAAACTCATTTTGTTTAGTTCCTAATTCCCAGATAGTTTTGGGACAGTTTCGAGATATACTTTAATACACATTTAAGGGACTGGACGAAGCCCAAAAGGAATTAGCGGTGCATGGGACAAGATCTCATGCATCATTCTTGGAGAGATAAAAATCTCAAGGTTTATCCCCATCTAATAAAGCATTATTATGCTGATGATCCTAATGATCCCGTTATACTTTCACTATAGTACTTTCTCACCCAGAAACTCTGCTCACATTATCATCATCGCCACGCTTGTCTGTCGCCTTGAGCATGGCAGTGTAATATGGTAATGTAAAAATGATTTGTGGATGGAAATCACCGCAAGGGAAACTTCTACAAAGGAGGAGTGATAAGAGGAATACCCTCCGCAGCGTGACCTACTCGCCTAATCCACACTGTTAAGTGCATTTCTTTCCTGATCTACCTCATCCTCCCTTCCCTTTTGTTGACGCTGTTTATGTGATGTGAAGAAAGAACTAAGTCTCCTTTTAGCAAGCGTATCCTCCTGTTTAATGGAAACCTTGGTTCTCATTATGCTCCAGCGAATTTTCTACGAAATCCGTGAAATTGACAACGTTGAGCTTACTAGCCCGCCCCTATTTGCTTGTTTGCCGTGGTCAAACCTTGTAGAGAATCAAGCGTGAAATGGTATATTTTTTAAACCTTAAAACTCTCTTCCCAAATATTCTGAACAATCTTGATGTTCACTGAAAAGATCGGAATCCTCGACGGCATTAAAAAGCTGGTGGAGGAGAAGTAATCCTACTTAAATCTCATTCATCCGAGTTTATTTTAAAGTGTATGCAAAATAGTGCATATAGTGCAATTTAGAAACACTCTTAAAGTTATAGCAAACTTGCAACAAACTGCATAATGAACATGATTACTCTGACTGATCATTGATCAACTTCTGGCTGACCTTCACAGATAATATTGATACGATCGCTTTCGTTTTTGCCCAGCGATGGATTAGTGGAAACAGACTTCCGATAATCGTAGCCGTTTCCGAATTATAGTGCTGACAGACAGACGGATCAAACATTCTTAATAAGCTAATAACTAGCAAATGCTTACGGCGCAGGTGAATAATTATGTATAATTGAGAAATTTTGGAAGCAGCTAAAGCTTTGTGGAAGCTTTCGTTTTCATTCAATAAATAAATGGTGTTTCCACTAGCTAAATATTAAATGACACGTTTCATGTTATGTTGACATCATATAGGTATATTTTCAGTCCACATCCTTTATTAAACTGCAGTCTGCTGTTGCAAAAACTAAGGAACAACAAAATTACAGCAAACACTGTTCGCATTTTGCATGTCAGCTATAGGAAACGGATTTCTCCTTTGCTTTTCCTCTATCTAACCTGCAGTATGATGGTACTTTATAGTGTAATCATATTCAACTATGTTTTCTCTTTCATCAACTTTCTTCAAGAAAATGTCGTATGCGGTGGTGGTGGTGGTCCTGATTTCCCAGAGTTTTGCAACTAAAACTCTCTCCAGTGGAAACTTTTGAGTCATTCATTCCATCCTAAAAACCTAAGTGAAACGTCCACGTTCTCCTTTTTTACCAAAACTTTCTACTTTCCTGTACTCCGCCCAACTTTCTATCAGGGCTTCTTCAAAGGAGGTAGACTGAGGACGGAGACAGATTTTAGGAAACTAACCGGCAAAAAGCGGAGACAGTTGGGAAACACAGAGAAACGGAATTGACTCATTCTATTTGATTTTAAAGCCTATTTAGTTTGTACATCACCGGAAAATGATAGGTGGATAGATGCAGACTATTTTTTCTTGGAGATTTTCTAGACCAAAGAAGGGATTTCAGTTGGACCTTTTATAATTTGACATCATGTCTCTAAAGCAGTGTAATCCTGTGGTGACTAAATCTAATGTCAATTTTCTACAAAAAAAATATATAACATAGTTAGGCAAGTAGGTATGAGTCAATTCTAATTTATTTTGAATACACGTGTCAGGTACACCCTTTTTAGCTCTAAATCCGCCTCAAACTTTTTTAAATCATGTTAGCCCCAACTTTTAATTGACTTGCCGATTAACCACTTATCTGTCTAGACAATTTTCAATGCAATGCACAAACAGTACCAGAATGGGGTATGAAATAAATAAAACATGTTTAGGCCACTAACACATTTTGTTTGCAAAATTATGAGGAGGGGTGGAGAAAGCATGATTCATACCTAATCCAGCTTTCATCACTATTTGCGTTTGGGGTATTTTGAGAGATTCAAAATTTGCAAAAGTATGTAGGTATTATTTAATTTTGTCGTATGGCAAGTACTCCATCAGAAATGTGCCCTCTTGCAGCAAAAAATATATATTGAGCAATGCGATAAGTGTACAAATCTCATACGGTCCGCTTTCAGTTAATCTATTATTCAGTATCCACCATTCCTCGAACACATTTTTGTCTGCGATTTTTCCATCCCTTAAAAATGGATCAAGTTAAATATTAAGATGAACTTACTACGGCACACTTACCGAATGAAACTTTTTAGAGCATTTTAGACTGGATTTAAGACTCCTTTTGTTGTGATACTTTCTGAGTTACAATTAGAATAGATAGGATTGGATTTGAGAAGGAAATGGGATTGTTTGAGGTACTTAATATGCTACTGAAGTTTTATGTTAAGATTATTCCATTTTTTGCTGTTTTTTGACCATCTTATTATTCATAACTATGTCGAGGACTTTATCAACACCCCGGATATTTTCTCCACTGATGTAATTTCACTTCTTATTTATGAAGGCATTTATCTTCCTATTTCCTATACAGTGGGTCGAAAGCTTGTAATACCTTTTGGTTTTTCCAATTTGTGTCATTTCTAAAATAGTGCAATGACTAGAAGAAAAGTAATATACATAGTAGTTTAATTTACCCAACAAGAGAAATGTCTGAAAAACAAATCGGCAAAAGTATTCGTATTTTTCATACAACAGTTATCAAAACTCTAATTGAATTTTACTAAAGCGACATTCACTTTGTACAATTCTATTTCATAACGTTTCATACGATTCTACCAATTTTTTCATGCATGTGAAATGTCATTATTGAGAAGCTATGCTTCATTGTGATTTACATCTCGATCAAAAGTTTGTCCGTCTGTCGGTTTGTCCAGATTAGATTTTTGTCTTTAGGTAGGTGGACGACATCCGTTGACCCCCTGCTCCAGGGAAGGTGACATGTTTTCACATAGTAACATCTAGAAATTGACATATTATTGAAACGTATTCTCATACTGATTTAAATTATGCAATTCTCAAAGCTCACTCTTCCACAAATACTCAGACAATCAAATTTAAAGCATAAACGTTATATGTATATCTAATAACCAGCTACGAATTCTCAAATGCTGTTTGCGCCAACCGATTTCAGATATCAGAATCACAACCAGTTCCCCGTATAGCATAACTTCATCCCTCTGTCGACTGGTCAGTATATTTTCCCTTCTGTTTGAAAACAAACATGCTATAGGGACGTAGACAATATGTACGTCAAGATTTACGTTGAATGAATGACTGGTTGGGATAAAATTTAAATGTCAGCGCTATGAGAAGGAAAGAAGCAATCAGAATTAAATGAAGTCATTCCTTCCTTCAATTAATGAGATCAAACGGCAAAAATAGAAAATTCAACAGTAAGCATTCCAAACCCTCAGCAAAACTAGGAGACATTTATTCATTCTGAAATGAAAAGTTGAAACTGAAAGCTTGTAATTCAAATAAAGTTACTTTTACATTATACACAGAGGTGGATTTTCCCTGAACAAAGCTAATTATTCTCGGCATGTAGACAGGTATTGTTAGGCATATGTCACAAATACTTGTCTAGTTTTAATTTCATGCATACCTGGTCGATCTACAGTCGCAATGCTTTAAAAAAACAATCTCATTTCATTTGTTTTTTTTTGTATAAAACATACAATGATCTTTAACTACTCGCATATTCCATTGCGAATGACATTATTTTATAAATATACCTAAAGCACTAACCAACGAGTTTTTATAAAATCAGCCGTTCCCTCCCAATCAACCCCCTTTTCCTTTGTAGTCGGTGAAAGGGAATTTAATTTAAATAAAAAACATGTTTCCAGATTTTTCGCTCACTTTGAGATTTTAAGCTATTAAGAATGTCACGTAAAGAGATGCCATTAGCATTAGTCCGGAGAATCAGATCACTTTGTTAAGTTCACCTCCTTTCTCTTCCCTTTTCCCCAAGTGTGCTACCTCAGCAGAATAGCTTTCTTTCTATCGAAACCAATCTTCCTTTTTCATACTCCCCAAGATTTAACTTTTCCTCGGTGAGGCAGGCCAACTTTTCCGAGGAATTGTGCATCTTTTAAAACGAATATGATCCGGATATTCGCAAGAGAATGTAGGTCACGCAAGCATAGTCAGTTGACTCGTATTCTGCATTAAACTCAGTTGCTCATCGTAGTCATCACTTTACATTATTTTAATGAGAGAGCAATACAATAAAGTCATACATTAGTTGGATGATGATAATAATAATGTTATTATTAAGCCAGACAAGTATTAACTGCTGGAGCTCAGTTCCATGAAAGTGTGAAAGGAAAGTAATCTAGTCATGTAGTTGCCATCATCATTTCATACTATTCATTGATCGTCTCGTTACCCAGGAGTAGTGCTACCTTATGTACGTCAAGAATTTTAATTGAATTTTAACCTCTCTTCCTGTCTCACATGTCTTTGTACACCTTCCCCATGTCATCTTGCACAAAGGCCTGCTGTGATTTCACTTTCACTCGTTCAGCCACAGTTTATATCCTGCACGCTGGGGACCTGACGCAAGGGATATCTCTTTCCATCTTAATAGGCACATGTTGAAACATTAATGGCGTTACTAAAAGGCCCTTTTATTCAGCCAATCCTTTTGCCTCATTTAGCATATTTAATAGCTTTGCGTGCATCTGCGGAAAGGGGGAATGGCTATTATGCACTGCATCTATTTAGCTACGCCTAATGTCATTATATCTTTTGGGGTGATGACAGGAAATGGCTGCGACTCTCTGGAAACTGTTTACATAATGTGTAGGGAGAAGAAATGACAATTGTAATGTATAAGTAATGCTGAGTGTTCCCGAGTTGTACTATCTCCACTTGAGGGAAAACTGGGGTGTAAGAGATAGAATTTAAAGTGACATTCCATTTCGTATGCCAGTCACATACACGTCTGGAGAAACTTTGTTATTTGGTAATCTACTTTGTACAAGAATAGGGACGAGCGTAGCCTTGCCAATTCGCTAATTTCAGCGTAGATGCAAAATACACATTTTCGTATCGGGATTTTCCAAAGTATAATCCTCTTTGAGCTCCTTCCCCTTTTTCAATTTCCTTATTACGATGATTCAATCATAACTTTTCTATTTTGTTGTGTAATTCACAATGCATCATAACTAACTAACTAACTAGGTATCATATCCCATCATAAACAGCCTTCTCGTGGAAAGGATTTCATTGCGGAATGATGAATTGCCATCAGTTTGTCATTCAGCTTTAGTTAGTTTTTTGTGTGTCCTGGCTAGATTCATTATTATATCGATGATTGAAGATGTTACTTATTGACATTGCTATATCTAAGGCGTTCACTCCACCTATTCATTACTCAGATACGTGATAGGTGTCACATATCAATTCTAGTATAAAGAATGAGGTCAAATGTACATAACCTAAGGTACATAGCCTCTATCTAATTGCAAATTTTCATTGTCCGAATTTATAATGCGTCATCATTCCTGTTCAGTAAAAATATAATGAAAAACTGATCAAAAGTAGTAACAAATTTTAAGAATAAAGTCCCTCAACTGTCCTCAAACTTTTTTCGTACAAGTGAAGGAAGTGAATAGATAATCAAAAGGTTGAAAACAACTTCTGTTGTTACATAATCTAATGATACGGATATGTGTCATATACCGGGTAAATTGCCATTCTTTAACTTGCTCACGCTTCACCTGCGTTGTGCTATACAGCATTGCAAAAAGTTCAAGTTTTCACTGTAAACTATATAAAAGTTTCGTCCAAGGATAGCCTAATGTAAAAAATCTCTCGTTCACGCTAAAAATGGCTTCACGGTCCAAAGGACCTACGACTGAATAAGTCTAACTTAATACGTTGCTCTGTACGTCTTAGTTACGTGGGAGTACTAAGAATTTGAAACCTATATAATATATTACATGAACATGGACACATGTGCAAACACATGTCCGCCTGGAGTTCCCAGTTATACCTATATTTGCAAACTTTTCCAAGAAAGGGAAAAAATACGAGTTTATGAGCTGATAAACTTAACTTAACTTTGAGCTTCATTCATAAGAAATTTTTATCCTCATCATTTATCATCTTCATCACTTTCATCAGTCATATATTATGCCAACTTCTGGGGGATATTATGTCTTTTATTGCTTTGCTTGCACTGGAAAAAAACCCGAAGGTTAAGTGAATGTGAGGAAAAATCATTTATACTCATTTCCCTTATTAAACTCGATAATCCATTATACCATGGGAAAGTTCGCTTGGCTTCACTTGTCCCTTCCGAACTCTAATAGCGTTTTTGCAGCCATAATATTTTGCGAATGAAAGCGCCTTTTTACAGACAGAGACGGTTGGGCTCTTCAGAGAGAAAAAAGAATCCGAATTGTTGTGATAAGTGATTATGACAGGGAGGATATCCTACAACTCTGCACAGAAGTTCTCAATCCATGCCTCTCTTCAAAACCCTTTGGGAATGAATAGCTAACTAAGGGACCGTTTCATAGCTGAGGTGTGAAGCGGTGATTAAATTACTCCACACTGAGGAAAATCTTTCTGTTCCCTATGCATGATGATGTCCTTTTGCTCATGATAGCATTACCTACATAAAAGCATGATCGTGACCAGGCGGATTCATTCTCGTCTTGGATGACTGGTTGGTTGAGATGTGGTGGAAAGGTTGGAGGAGAAAGTTTTAGCGTAATGTAGCCTCCACTTGTAGTGTGGTCTAGTTTGAACCGGAACTAAACATGTACCTATATTAGTGGTGGTTGAAGGGGGAAGGGGCTGCGAATAAAAAATCCTAGCAAAGCTGTAGTTATCTACAACTGCCGCGAAAAGAACCTGTTTAGGCACCTGCTGTTTTGTTGGTTCCGATCTGTATTGGCTCAAAAATCCCCATACGTTGGATAATTTAGCTGGAGTCTGCACTACATACCAATAAGGGTTAGCTTGTTAAAATTCTCGGCTGCTGTTTGGTATACTTACGTACTAGCTATTTGTTTAGTTAATTTCTCAACGAACATGTAAACCTAGTTGTTCAAAACGTTTTCATTTGCCATATAGGTACAAAAAAACGATTGTATGTCGTCCATAACGGGAGATGATTATGGGAAGAAATCGTTTGATTACTTGAGTGAATGATGCTTTTGAAATAACTTTGGATTGATAGCACTTTCTTCCGAACTCTTTTCAAATCCCCATTACTTCACAGCATAAAAGAGGTAAAACATGAGATAACGTTGGATGATAATGATTCCATGCTAGTTTATGAGCAGGTTGTGGGTCCACGCCTTTGAACCCAAATAATAGCTTTTATCTATATTCGTAATTAAAAGTTGGGAAATTATCATAAAGAACATGAGGTTTCTGCAATTTTCCCTCTTTAACTACTTATCTAATATAGCTGTACTGAAAGTCTATTACATAAGCACTAATTTAAAACATTAGATTATTATTTATTACCCGATTCGGTTTTCAAAAATTACTCCCTTTATGTTCCATATGGAGCACACGCTTATATGGACATACAGACGCTAATGGATAGTTTCAGCCGTTGCTGACTGATACTCGAAACAGGTTAAGCTGGAGGTTAGTGGTGAGGTAAAAAGGGGGGATCTTATCGGTGGGAGGTGAACGTGTTTGAAATGTTAATGAAAAAGATAAAGAAAACCGAGTATATCTGAGGAGGCACACAATCTATAAATTATTCATAGAGGCCAACCAGAAGAAAAAAAGCCGAGCGGTCAATAGAATAAAATACCACATGCAGTGTTTTTCCCCAAGTTTTAAATGAATTCTGTAGACCACCGTAAGCAGCAAAAAGGTAAAGACCCGTGTCCGTTTTGTGGAAACGAGGAGACTCGTATCATCACGAAAATTGCTACAGGGTCTACCTTATGGATGGACTTATTTAAAAGGTTCATTTCGGATGAAAAAATTCTTTCTCCCAATCTACTCCAAGGGAGATGATGATGATGGGGTTATGATGACATTACCATGTTTTAAGGAGGAAATGAAGGAATTTCTTGGAAACTGAGCACGGGTTTCAGAGTGCCTAATTTTGGTAAGAGAAATGGTGATAGAAAAATGGACCATATCTGGAGCACTAGCGCCCTGTCCTTGTACACATGTTAGTGCCGTTTATACTTGTAAATTGAAAGAACGACAAAACCATATTCCACCTATTGACCTGATTTTTACTTTAAGTTTCTCAAAACAAGTTAGACTCAACAAAACATTTAGCAATTGTGTGAACTGTACTTGATGCTTACATTGCCGGTAATCGGATTTAAAAAATAATCCTATCTATTTTATACTTCAAACGTAACAGCATTGCCTTAGCTGTATAGTTTCAAACTGTCAATACGGAATCAGAAGGAACTAGCACTGTAACTTGTAAGTGGTTATGCGACCCTCCAAACTTGGCGTATGTTATTACTTGAGTAGTTGAGTCTTGATTTTTTCAGTTTCGTCATCTACGCCCGGAAACCCACTTTATACAAATATATTAAATAATAGGGGATGTATGCACGTCCCATTTTTCTAGTGATTTTGTTGATATTTCAAATTTTTGCAGCCTAACACACCGTATCATGCATATTTTGTGCGAAATTGTATGTATAAAGTGTCTCAATTTCTTGTGTAAATTTCGTAATAGATGTACTTAATCATATGATGAATGCTGTTTGAAAGTTTCGTTATACTTGTAGTTATAATGCATTAATTTTACCTCAAAAAATACTTTATTCGTTCTCACGTGTTTTATCAAATCCTTCAATCTATTTTTTTCTTTCCATTGAAATTACAAAATGTGTAGTTCTGCTTCTAGATTCAATCCTAGTTCATTTTCTCGTCCCCAAAATATAATTGAAGTTTCGTAAAGCAATGAATACCTAATATTCTGGCTGTTTTTAATAAGTATCTACTAACGAGTTATTGGAAACTGAAAATGCTACCGAGTAGCACATTCATGTACATATTTAGCACAACTCATGATCAGTAGAACAGAAGGGTGGGTATACCTTGTTCCGAAATAGGATGAGTTTCATCCAATGATCTACATACATGTTGCTCCAATTATGTCGTTGTTGTTCCAATTCGGAGAATGATTATGCATGCGGAAAATGTACGAAAAAAATATTCTATACTGATCTGATCATTGCCAAATAATGATGAAATAATGATAGCTTGATGGATTTCGTTGAAAACACAACATGTCTTATCCCATATTTCATTTAGTTTTACTTGACTATAAAAGGAAGCAAGTATGCTCAGGGAAGCGTAAGAAATCTACGAAAACTAGATTTTTTTGCAATTTAACGAAAAACCTTTCCAGATTTTACCGGAAGAATTCAATCAAATATGGAAGTAATGGAAGAAGTTGGACGTTACGTCAAGCATGATACTCATTGTACATTTATGATTATTTGAAACATTGGCTCATTATGGTTCTGAGCTCGAGCTTGTCTGTCTGTCTGTGAGCCCGCTAACTGGCCATGGGAAGTTCAAATGTTTTTCCACATTACAATATTTAGCAAATGATAAAGATGAATGTTTTTGGCCTTTCCAAATTCCCGCCCGGTGCATTCCCGTAGTTTTGGGTTTTAATAATTCCCATCCCACTCTCGTGAATGGTACTTCCGCTCCTTACCCGCTTCCGTGCTTTGAAACCTGAGCGGTTCTGTCCGGGTCCCGTACGAGATGAGAGGAATCTTGGAAATACGGGACTCATCTTTCATCTCCAGCCAATGACATGTCATTGAGACACATTTTTCATGCTGATTTCAATAATGTACATCCCATTACGCTTTGTTACAGCGGTACTTACTAAATTTCAATTTTAAACTTGAAAAATTTCCATTACTATACTGCATTAAGAGTACGGCTACTATTTTTCAGTTTATGCCTGACATACATAGTTTCATCAAATTGTCGATTGGTCCGTTTATTATACAGTTTAATCTTGAGATATTCGTTTAAGTCTAAAATGTCAGCTATTTTTGTTGTGAATGACTTATAAAAAACGAGTCTATCCGTGATGACGGTGCTACCGATCTACTACTACTGCTGTTAAATCTTCTGATTGCTCATTCATGTTGTATTTATTTTACTGGCAATAAAAAAGTGTTTAGATAACGATTTTTTCCTGCATTGTATTGTGCATAACAAAAAAGTTCACCTAAATTGGGTAATCAGAATTGAACGTGGCTCATATGCACCATCACCTAAATATGTTCTAGTTAAAAAAAAACAACTTCCATAATATGCAAGTCTGTAACATCATCCACTTTAATCGGCTATAAAAAAGCTTTTCGAAAGTAAATATTAGCAACGCCGATATATGTGAAAGTTGTCTGGGCAAATAGCAATATGTTGGTGCATGTTATGTAAGCGTTAGTTACATCCACAGAGGGAAAACTGGACAAAAAATAATGGCATGGAATTTGTTTCCTTGAATGAATGAAATTCCTTGACTCATCGTCAGTCTTTCCTACTTGTTCCATTGGTAATACAGTGCAACGTGGGTAAATCTCTTCCGTCATCTAGGTAATATTTACTTGTTAGTGTTCATGCACATGTTTTGAACAAAAATAAATTATAATGAATGGGGGACCTCAAGTGTCAAATTTCTATATCACTTCTTGGAATCTATCATACGTAAGTTTACTCCTACGTTGGCTCTGAAAAAGCCATAGTTGAATAATCAATATGATGAAAAATTTCCATCTGGATAGAAGCGGAAGTGGAATGGAGATCAAATTAATTATGAAGCATTTTGTAGGACATGCCCTATCTGGATGTAAGCCCAAGCAGTAGGTAGTTAATGTAGTAATTAAAAAATAAGAAAACTTTGAATAACTTTCAAGGTCTGAATTACTCATGTATGAATTAGTATGAGTTTTTTGCGACAGACCAGCATTTTTCATGCCACGTGACATGAAAATTAGCGAAGAAAGGAAGGCTTAAAGGGAAACTTTTGCTTCCGCATATTGACTAACGTCTAATATTTCATGGGGAATATGCTGTATTGCCACGATTATTAATAATAATGTTATTTAATGCCCTGCTATAATAAGAAGCATTTGAAATCGCCAGTTAACCGCCGTGTTGTTCCGATCACTCAATTACAAAGATCATTCAACTATGACAAAGGCAGTGGCACCGGATTGGAAGTCTACTTTTAATTTGGTGTGCAAAAATACATGGGATGTGCTTCCATTTGGGAAAGAAAGGAAGAAACCAAAAAATAAGCTGTAACTTACTGTCGAGCAAGATGGATGTGACCAAGAAAGTAATCCAGATTAGCCATTTCTCCGCAATCCATTTTCGTCGAAAAATTCTCTCGGAACTCTTCCCGTTGTGGTTGTTATACTTGGGACTGCGGCTGCTTATGTCAGGAGATGATAAAGACGACGAAGGACAAGGGGCGACTTGAGTGGATGATGAAGATGAATTCATATCAGGAAATAGAGCGACCATTTTCGGTGTTTTCTTTGTTAACCTTTTTTTTCTCGGCTGAGAAGACTGGATCCTTTTTATTTAAGAAAAATATTGTACTTGGTTTGATTCAAGGTAAGGGAGATGAATTGGTTGAAAGCTTCTTGAGAAAATGTACGAATCACTCGCATTCTCTCGCTTTGACACAATCCAATCCCTGTCTCATAAAGATGAAAACTGGGTAAGTTTGCAGTTGACAGGCTTGGTGGTTCTGAAATGAAGTAGTCACCTCCAACGCTAATATATTGTTATTTTAGCAAATCAAGATAAATGTCAAGCCAACTTCCAAATCAACTGTGATTTTCAACTAAAAACTGTCATTTAAGGTTAGACATTGGCAATCCAACCTAGGCATCCCACACGTTTTTTTTTTTGCATAACAGTGTCTTTGTGATCGATACTAAAGATGAAGGATGAAAGTCCCCCGCACTTTCCTTTAAAATATCAAATGACGACTTTTAATGATGATGGCTGAATTGAAAGTAAGGTGAGAAGGCCGTCAATCAATTTACCATGTCCCTTCACAAGAACAATGTCAGTTTGCTTAGCAATTTACCTAGTTACAGCATATAGAACAAATTCCTAAATGGGATTTAACATACGTGCCTCCCAAAACTATATTTTTTCCTTTAAATCAACTGCTCCATTCGTCAATTATTCTTATGGCAGTGTAAAGATATTCTCTAGGAACTGCGTCCTTTATGTTAAATTTATATCCTCTGCTGAATATACGTAACAGCTTTTTGGCGTTTTTTCCGTGAATTCCTATCAAATTAGGAGGGGAAACTTTTCAACTGTAGGATTGTCCGTGAGGAATATACAATACGTGATAGATGTACTCGCGGGAAGAAGTCCTGTCACGATTCATAAATTCGTGGGAGTCTCCGTAACTGGATCTGCAAAGAAAAAGAAAGAAAGGCTATGTCAGTGATCTATATATCACCCACTCGATGGAACTCCAGGAAATTATTAAATTCCTATTGTCATCCCAACATCTCATTAATTTAGCTCCTATCCGACAAATTTTCATTGCGGACCTTCAGCAAACTGTATCAGATGAAAGTCAGTGAGTTAAGCCATCATTTGTTAATATAGCACACACGAGGGAATTTTAGCTCATACTACTCGACATGTTATCGAGGTCTTGCGTTTGCATCCATCATAGTTATTAATTAAACCATTGAATGAAGAATGCGGCCATGTAACAATGACTTAAGGACTTATGCTTGTGCAGTATGTAACGGCACGGCCAATAATAATGCAACAACATACTAAAGTGACGCTTTGAAACTTGCCATAAATTGCGAATCCTATTTAGCATGACATTTTCCGCAAAGGCTGACAGCAACAAAGCCCACTTTGGATGGCCAAGAGACTTCTGCTGCTCACAAGCGGAAAGCAACAGGGAAGCAAATTGGAGCGGGAGAGGATTGAGCAGGAAGAAAAAGCAATAAAGCCTGAAGTTGCTTTCTCTGTCCAATAGATACTTCGGCAACTAACCCAAAAGTGACTCTGGCGGATATATACTGACTGAAAAAAAAAACTTATGATGGTAATACCAACAGTTATAATCTAAACTGACAAGGATGACGGTGAGTGAGTTAAGGGAAGAAAACTTACTTGAGAAGTGGGTTAAGGGAAGCGACTTGTTTCTCCAGCTGTTACAGAATGAATTTTATACACTTTACGAAGATGAGCGGAAGAGATGGATGGATTTCAGGGATGAAGCTTATGTATTACCTTTTTTTAAAGTCCTTTACTTTCTCTTCCCAATTTTTTCCTCTTCTCTGGTCTTCCAGTTCATGATCATATTGCATGCAAGTGAGCAGTAACCTGACTATCGGAGGAAGACGTTGTGAAAGAGAAAGTGCACAACAAGTAGAAGTAAAGTAGTACAACAAGTAAAGTAGAAATAGTGATTTTGTAACATAGTTGGTTAGTTGTTAATAGGCTTCACTGGGTATAATTAAGGCTAGGTTACATGGAATTTGTCCAATTTATTCTTGTTATTAATTTGAAAAGCTGTTATGTTTTTATTGCTGTTCTGGTTGGGAGATCAGATGACTTTTGTTATTTGAAACCTTTGTAACAGTAGGCAATGTCTTTTGTCAAAATAAAGATTACAATACAATACAATACAATACAACAAGCAAGGGCCTCCTTATTATTGGCACATCTCTATAAAGGAGCTTAATGGTGGTGAGAAGGAGGAAGGAAGCCTTATATCCTCCTTCCCTATCATGAACGAGGGGAAAGAGAAGTGATGATATTGAGTGTTCAACTGACTTTCTACATTTTCCCTCTTGATTCTTTCCTCTTCAATTTTACGCTTGGTGGAACACTTTCCCCACTGAATGGATGGATGAATTGGAGATCCTGCTCCTCAAGATGCAGGATGATGACGGGGAGTAAAATGACAGTAAACAATATGCGTGCCCACCTTCCCTAACCTACATAACTTGTGCAAACGTTATGGGAGAAATGGTAGAGTAGGCAGAGGATGTTATGTGGGTGTAGTCAAATAGAACATACCTAATACTGGATGAATGTAAAGGGGCAGTGTGAGTACCTGGGTGAATTTTGGTTAAAGTTTAATTATTTTTGCTTACTTTTGGATGCCTTTGATCAGTATTGGCAATTTTTGATAGGTTATGTCACGGGGAAAAGAAAAACCTTTTATACGGTTTGAAATTGACCACATTGCCACCATCTCCATTAAAACTTGAAAATTTTAGTGCCCTCCCCCGCACGTAAAATTCAACTCATTCTTTCTAATTGGGATTAACGGCAATCATTAAAGATGACGATTAAAGCCGAAACAATGAAGTGGGTGTACTCCCTATCCTGCATTGTTAGTAAAACTTACAGTTTAGTAGTAATACAGAGAATGACAAAAGAGCTTATGTGAGTATTCATGCTTATGTGAAAGTGGACACTTGATACCACTTTCTTTCGAATGCCCGAGAAAGAGCAGCTTAAATGTCAGGTTTGTTGAAACAAAACCACTTTCCGTTTGTTAATTCCTTGTTGAAGCCATATTATCACACTATGATTATATTACTTAGTCCTTTCTAGATTGAGCCGGAGTATACCTAAATAACAATGACTGGGACTTACCAAAGTTACGATGCCAATTCCCAAGGTAACCTCTCTTCTCACACTCCAGAGAAGACAAGGAGAAAGCGAGAAAACGGTACTGCTGCTGTTTATATCACTTACGAAAAAACGTTCTGTGCCCTGCAGTTCTCCACACACCTTTTTTTGGGGAAAGCAAAAATTAGCTCTGAGCTGGTTTATAATCCTTATGTTTGATAGCAAGTTTCCCCTTTTTTATTGCACTTTTACCTGGCACTAGCAGTAAATGTTCAGCACAGGAAGTTTCGTTCGACTTGGCTAATTTAACACGAAACGAAGATATCAATAAAACCGGCAGCACAACTCCGTCTGCATCAATTGTACTGGAGTTCAGTCAATTAGAGAAGGTCAAGTTAGACTGGACAATATTGCACTCTTTCACATTAAACAAATCTCATTAGAACGTGTATCCTTTTTTCTATAGGGATCGTCGAGAATTCCAAGTTTTTATTGGAATTCCTTTGACGTTTTTTAAAAGAAATCTTTACGTATTCTGAATAAGACGTGTAGATTTCACCTCAACTGGTTACTTATGTAAAACTTTGTCCACAGGGAAAACAGTGTTTTTCTATGTTGTTCTATTCTTTTCCCGAGTGTCTGGCAAAATTTACATGAAAATAGAATGCCAAGCCATTTGGTTGGTCAACGGAGCATTTCAGCCTTCATGTAAATCCTAAAAGGTATTTCTTGTTTATAGCAGCCAAAAATGAATTTTATTTGGAGCTCCAGGGATTATATCAAAGGGATAAATGGGGAAAGCGAGCCAAGTCACAATGATAGTATTTGAGCGACAAAGGGGAAAAGAATGAATGGGCTGTTTTCACGGATGCTTTCCCTTTTGTTCTATGCCTTCGTGCAATGGTCTCTCCTTCCTTGAAGGATGATAGCCTATGGCGTGCGCCGGTGTGGTCTGCCACAAATCACAGTAATATTTTTTCCCCCCTTTGTCTACTAAAAGTGAAATGGGACAGTAAAATCTCCCACTGCGGAACTCACTAATTTATGGAAGAAAAATTGTAGGAAGCAATAAGAAACAAAGTACGTCTACACAAGTGCCCCCTTGTCTCCTTGCTGATGAGTATTGCGAGTGTTTTTTGGGGAAAAAATCGGGGTAATGTAATACGATGATGTACTCTATGTACTTTATTATAAAGTAAACTTTTGTCGTTTTTTGCAACTTTTTATACCTTGTTATTCTACATTCAATGTTTCTGTATGTACAGTTGTAGCTTGCATGAGTGGACGAGAGAAAAGGGAGTAAAAACTGATGGGAAAAGTTAAAAATAAAAGATGACGATGGCAACTAGAAGATGGAGAAAGTAGTGGGAAAAAATAGAAAAACTTTTTCCATGTAAACTTTGGGGTGACTTGAAATTACAATCGTAAGTATTAAAGAAGACGTAATGAAGGGAGAGTGCAAGAGTTGGATTTTTTTCTTGTGCTCAAGTTGCAAAAATATAGGTTGCAGAGATTTAATATCCTTCACCAGAGTCACAACAAAGCTGTGAGAAAGCCAGTGACAGATTGAGCCAGAACTAGGCCTTCCTTGGGCTTCTTATAGTGGGTGAGAGCACCACTCAAACTGAGTTCATCTCTGGCTGGAATGGTACTCCCGTCCTCAGTATTAATGCATGCCTGGATGTGGATGGTGGAGCCAGAATGGAAGATGCGAAAATGCGAACTGGAATGTATCATTATTATTATATTGTTGGAAAGCGAAACGAGTGTCCGCGTTTTATGCCCCTTTTTACTACAGGCAAAAACCAACTCCACGCTTAACCACAATGCATGAGATATTTACATTCTTTTGCATTACATATCCCGTGAGAAATCGAATTAGCTCGGTGCGGCTGAGAGGAAGTCAAACACATTTCTAATCATAAATATCAACCGTTTATCCGTATCTTTCCAAAACCTCGCAGAGATTTCCCTTTTAAAAGTGACCTTTCATTAATTCATTATCATTTCTGGTTCAATCAGGATAGTGCACATTTTACACAATACAGATAATGTAACATTGTTATGGCACTGAAAATACATGTGAAATTACATACCTTTTTTGACAAAACAAACAAAAATAAATAAAATACACTAAAGATAACAAAGAAATTGTCGCTACCAAAACAAGGGGGCTGAGGTGGAAGACAAATTTTAAAAACACATTCACTCTTTAAATACACCTACTCTACTAATATTGTCTAATAATTATCATGTGGTTTTTTACAGTTTTTTCAATGGCTGACCTTCGACATCTTTCTTGTTTGCACAACAGAATCCATAAGTTATATTTCTACTGTAACTGGTATAACATTGGCCCCAAATGCAAGTCAGGCCAATTGGGAACTGGAACAAAAGATGCATTTTTTCAGAGTTTTCATCCTACTGACAAAGAAAATGTGAATGAACAAGGGAGATGCATTGAGCTTTATATTTTTGAAACCTTTTGAATCTGTTTTCTGCCAGTTTTGTCTGTGGTCACATATGAATTTGGAATTCACACATGACTACTGACCACAATGACTTCATCCCGGACCTTGTGATTTATCAAGTGTCCCTACAATAATATTTAGCTTTCAATGTCATATAAATAAAACTTATATGTGAAGTGTGTACTTTATGATTCGATGCGTAATGGTAATGTATGCACCTGGCATATGACAATTGACTTTATTCAAAAGATATTTAAGCGCACCACTGTTCTACAGGCCCCAATTTCCAGCAGATTTAAGCTTTAATGCCAACAGGGCAGAGTTGATTAAGGCAATTGGATGACTACGGATTTCATTTTTTTTGTTACTTGTCGGAATTGGTTTTTGTAATCCTATTAACGATTTAGTGAACGATTTCTACATTCTATCCCATCAGACGTGTAAACCTGGGTACTCCGCTATTTTTCCCGGATTTCAGAGAATTTGAGATGAGTCATGCATTACTATATAAAAATCAAATGCTATTTCTGGAAATAGTTAAAAGTGGTATTTTGTATCCCCTTATTTTCTAGGTATAATTCAGCTCGTTCGAACGATGCTGGAACTGGATCCATTTTATAACACTTCCACAAGTAAATTCGCCCTCTTACCTCAGGATGACATAATCCCACTCAAAGCTACTACTCTACTTACTTACTTTTAGCGTAATTAGTTGGTGAAGTGTGGTAACTTTTTGTCTGTGAATTCAAGTGGATGAGAGTGCTACAAAAAAATGATGATAGACAATAGGACCACTACTGTTACCAGTTTACCACTAATGTTCCGAGAAATCAGAGAATGCAATATGTCAATCACCAAAGTAGCGTACTTTGTTGGTGCAAAATTTCATGGTAGCTGGTCGTTCGTGGGCCCGTTTACTCTCTAGTTGTAGCCAAACAAACAAATTGACAATAATAAGCGACACTTTTACATGACAGAACCCATTCATAAGAGTTCCCTTTCTGCTCGGAGTTCTGTCAAGCGAAGCTGTTTAATTACTACCTCCTATTGTCTCCAGTAAAACTTACTTGGGTTGGGCAAATGTGAAGCAGCCTGTTACACAGTTTCTGTCTGTAATGTGCATATAAATAGTTTTTACAATGCGGTTTTTCCATGGAAGTTGTTTTACTGTTTATATACCATTTTGTAATGATTAAAAATGCTAGTTTATGAATGGCAGTAGCTGGGAAACATGTAGCTTTTTATAGTTTTATTCCAGATTAAGTATAAAAGGTGAACATTTCTGAATATTTATGTCTCTTACAAAAGTTTTATCACGCCTGGTATAGATCCTTGAAAATATTTCCTCACACTTTTATAACTTAATATCAAATTGCAGTCTTGAGTGATGTTTATGAAGACCGCCTAAGTGAAATGCTCAGTTATCAGTAGTACTGTCGTTATTATCGTCCAAGTTCATAACAGCTTGTATGGTGATATGGAGTTGATATTCGTTTCCCTGTAATTTTGGAATGATAAAATATATATTAATGGAGATCTGGAATGAGTGATGCAACTAATGATGAATGATATGCAGCAAGGAAATTTCTTACTTCGTTATTGCTCTGATTGGCGTTTTCCTTTTCGATGAGCTCTTGTTCTTCCTGCTCTTCTTCTTCTTCCTCTGGGACTGGTCCCGTTATCCCTTCATTGATCGCATTGCTGGCCTCTCCAGCCTCACCTTCAAATTGCAAAGAGCCACCAAGACGACGGCGACGTGCTTGAGCCATCTCCACCTCATCCACAAGTAGTTCCCGTGGTGCATGTTCATCTTGGGGTCCATCAGATTCTGCATCAAACTCGGACAACGTTGACCTCCACGCTTCCACATTAGCGAAAATGTTTCCATCCGAAGGCTCTGGAGTTAGTCTCATCATTCCGCGGAAAAATTCCTCAGAAGTTATGGACATTGCGTCCAGCATATCGGTGACATCCACAAAGTTCTCATCGTCATTCATCATTGACAGGATGGAATTCTCGTCTTCGTCCGTTGGTTGAACTCGGCGATTGGAAGGCATATTACCTAAGAAATTAATTTACTGTTAGTCAACAGAAGAAGTTTGCTGATAAAATATATATTCATTTTTAAAAACAACCTCATTTCATTGGACAAATGCTTGGAATAATTGGAATTACGCAAACTTACAGTTTATTTGAATTAGCTGCTTTGAAATAAAGGAATGGTAAAGACCTCCAGATATTCTGATAAAGGTAATCGTTCGTCTGCTCTAATTGACAGGGATATTAAAACCGTTGTAAAGTTTATATACGAGTTAGATTATGTCAAAATCTTCAATATATGTAACATAAATGTATGTCTCTAGACACTCATGTAAGAAATACAACCTTACTTGAACCCAGACCCAAAAAATTTAGTTGTTTGTTACGACCGTTTCAGAAGAAAATAGTAAAAAAAATTCTTTAATAGTTTATTGCAATAGCAATTTATTTCACGCCGCACCTCTTTATTGAAACAATTAATATCTACGGGTTGGATGGGTCTCTCCTGATTGGCTTCCTCCTGTTTTAAAAACTGCTTTAACTAAATATATACTCACTTATAGTGCAGTCAGCTCGTACCAAGCCTACAACAATCGGGGTAAAGGACATTTCTTCAATTGTCTCATGAAACATTGACATCATGTTAGTATTGTTCTTGGAACCATATAATAGCATGAAACCTCGGAATTGAGAAAATAGCCTATTGAATTTTAAAAAATTTATTACATTTTATTACATTGTATTATGACCGTAACGATACTGAAGTTAAGGAATGACTAATATCTTAAATGCTATTTATGGTTTTTACAGACTTTGGAATTCACAAAATCCGATCCTGAAACAGGAGGATTGTCATTGGAAATGGAATTAGAATATCGGGAGATCTCTATTGGCATTTGACTTGACTTATGAATCGGTTTAATATTTATGCATGCTTTCGTATGTCACATACTGTCGCATCGTAGCATTTTTGTACTTAGGCTGCTGATCATGATTACCTATTGAGTGTGCATCAGAACCTAAAAAAAGAGGCTTAATATTACTTGATTACATTATGAAATACTATTTTTTGAAAAGTTTGTCAACTCAATTCCAATTCGCGTTCTCAAGAAATTGTTGTCCGCATCTGATCCCAAGTCTCCTAAAAAATTCGAAGTGTGGTAATCGATTATACAGACAATTTTCACTTTCCGGAATCGGATTTTGCAAATCCCAAAGTCTAAACACCCCATTAGATACACACTCGAATTTAATCACACATGAGTCAATGCAACTAATGCAGGACAATGTAAAGTGAAAAGATGGCCGTACCTAAAACAAAAATAGAGGTGTAAGATGAGCTGGATTCCATTTTAGTACAAAAAAAAATCAGAGTGTTTTTAAGTATGTACTGGAGAAAGAAGGCTACATATAATGGAGAAATGTTATGTTATCCTTTGACATGAACTGTCAACATAATCTGATAAAACCCTATTTAATATAGGTACAAAAAGTTATCGTAGGATATTTTGGATTTCGCTGCCTAAAGGACTTCCTTATTACTTAGATGTTTTGTGATGGACTAGGAAGATTTACAAAGTTACTTCCTCTGTTAGAAAAGAGGACAAGAACGTAGTACAGATGAGCTTCTAAATTTAGCTGGCATCATATTACAAATTATTTGTTGAATATATAATATGAAAGCATCAATTAAGCAGGCCTACTTATGGGATGGTAATGTAAGGAGTTCAAAACTGTCAATTTGCTCCTTCATTGGGATCATTACCATTATTAAGTTAATAGCAGTATCCTTTATGAGGATATGTAAGCTGAACTCTAAGCGCATGAAATTTAATCTCTTCCTTCATTTTTATCGCTCCCAGGGGCTAATTTTACAAGATCCATTCATATGTATGTATCAATTTCATATTATGCTTTAGTTGAGAAAGATTTTGCAAGTTGAAAGCTTCAACTTGAAACTGTTCTGTGAAAGTAGCTGTATGCTTGCTATCATGACACAAGCCAGCTTTATTAGTTAGACAATAGAAGAATACATTTTAGGATGACAAAGGGAGTTTTAACTAAGATGAAGGTAAATAATTACTGATAGTTATTTTGATTAAAAAATATGAATAATAACATTTTTTATTCGTAAACATTCCTCGGGTTCCAATTTCTCTTTTCTGCTAACAGCATTCAGATTTGGTTTCCACATTTTAACGATGGTCACCCATGCTCGTGTAGATTTTAACAAATGATATATTGTTTACCGATTGGAGAAAGCCTGTCGAGAACAAACAAAGTAGTCACAATCTGTGACATTTGGCATAATATATACATCCTTCATCTTTTCAATGAAACCATGTCATCAACATTTATTCCAATGGGTCTGATCAACTGTAAAATGGTCAAGGTTGTTAACATACGCGTCTTTCAATAAAAGTTGGTTCAAGCAAAATGTGTTTTTTTCATATTCGTTATTTCATGTATTTGGTTTTCATTTTACCCAACTGCGAATATCATTATTACATGTAATCATTTTGTTGTTTTGCTGATCCGACGAATCAATATCAAAAATTGCCATAATAATAATCTTCCATGAAATACTGCTATCATCATATCCCTTCTCAGCTTCACTTTTTCTCCCGTTCCGTTCTTTTCCAAAAAAACTAAATACATTACTCATCGTCTGTAAGAATTGCATGTGTGCTGACAATGAAGAAGCTTAAATTAAGTAAAAACCGACAATTTTTTCCAAGACTATGGTCGGGGCTTGCATATGTATGAGATATGTATGTCATCTGAGTTCTCACTCCGTCTTATTCCACCATTTTCTCCGATAAATCTTGCGATTGCCTTTTCCCCTCTCTGTCATTGTCTCATTCATATACTTTCGCTAGGCTCATTTGTCGCTGTCTTAAGTTCAATAATTCTGAAACATTGGACCCTTCTAGAAAAAACAAAACAAACCATATCAATATCATTATCTATTTATTTCGTATATTTTTTAGCAAAAATATAAAGGACATATACAAATCTTCTATTATATGCTATTTGTACATTGGAAGATTGAAGTACATATGTACATTAAGTACATTTTATTAATCCATAATTCTATAATCTCATTCTCTCAGTAAAAGCTTTCTAATACGATTTCGCACAAGTTTTCTGTACAGGGGTATTTTGGGACTCTGAACACGAATCTGCAAAAAAACGGTAACTTGTATTAGTGCATGTGTACAGGTTGGGGGCCCCTTAACTGCTCGCAGCGCTAGTATTTATACTGACTGGAAAAGTAGTTAATTGCAATACTTTGTGCACAATTTTCATATAATCAAGTCGCGAAAATACTGTACATTTTGACGCGGACACTTACTACTAAAATGAATACATACTTAATACTTCGTATTTATAAATAGTCATAGGAAAAGTACTTACCATGCTTTACCCAAAAAGTAGTTGCAACTATTCATGAATGCTACAGTGCTGCCATGTTTGCAGTCACAGTCTCAGCGTGCCCCCGACAACCACAACCAACAAAGTCGAAACCATTGCATTGTATGTGAGATAGGGAATGGTACCCACCTATGCTATATGTTATCTTCGCATATTTATAACATGAACGATTCGCTCATTGGAAGAAAGAGATCCATGCTGAGAACATCAGTGGGGTAAGGCTTTTGAAAGAAATGCGAAGTATTTCGCATTTATCTTCGTTATTTATCGACCTTTAAACCGACCTATCGACCGGGTAAAGGATTGCGATTGAAGTTGCATTGTAACGACACACTCGTTGTCAGAGGGACCAACATTTGCTGAAGTTTGAAGAAGGACACGTTTTCACTTAAATCTTAACTTTAAATCCATTAATCTCAAAGTTCAAACACAACTTTAAGTGTATAGTATAGCAATTTTACGTTTAAAGTAACACACGGTTATTATTTTGGTCTTAAATCGGGGGGATTTCTAAAAATTTGTTGGTACAGATCTTGAGGAATACGGTAGGCCACTTTTTAAATTTTCCCAAGCCCAAATTTCGACCCTTTATAATAAAAAAAATCCCATCCAAATATCAAAATAGGATTAAAAATATCACCAGATAAATTGACTGACTTATCCTAAGAAGTCAGTCAAGTTTTTGGTGATACTTTTAATCCTATTTTGATATTTGGATAGGATTTTCTTAGGTTGTTGTTGCATGTTGTTGACATGACAACTTTAAGTAAGATCCCATAACATTGCAACATCCACCAATGTATTTACTTTCGCTAACCTACAAAGATTTCCCCTTTTCAACCCAACCTAACCTAACATTAAAAATAAGAATCATTATCATATTGCGGTAATGCGTAATTATAAATAATAGAAAATAAAATACGGTGAAATTTGTGGAAGAAAGCAGAGGATAGACAAATAGAGGTACTTTCATTCCTCAGTCATCTCTCACATGTTAGAAAAGTGCACACTATTAGATTTCGAAAGTAGATAGAAAAGAGATTTGGTTGGTTTCTGTAACGGACAATAAATGCTGTTTCGTAAATGTTTGCAGAGTTCTGTTGCGTTGAGTTAAAGAAGTTTGCTAATCTTCAACTGCCCCATCATATTATTTGCAAATGGATGCCCATCGTGGTAGCGCGGACAAGAGAAGGATGGGAAGGAGTGTGAGAGAATGTAAGCGGGCAACAACCGAACAAATGGCTTCGAGAAAGAAAGATAAGAGTTTGTACAAATGCTCCTACTGCTTCCGAATTTACAAAACAGTTTATCGACTTATGCAACATGTAAGTTCACATAAAACTACATAGTAATAAAATTTCAGTTACAATTATAATCCTTACTGGAATTCGTTTTGTTTGTTCTTTATAATAATGAGCTTCTAAATCACCAAACAAAGCAAGTAAAATTGCCGAAGCCTTCTAGAGTTCTCAAAATCGAAGAGCTGAAAATCGAGAAAAAACTTCCAACTTGTAAGCTGATAATCTCTCGTTGCGACAATTTGATTTCACCAGGCCAGAGACACGGAACAATTCACATCCGAGGAACTAATATGCAGAGAAGGGATGCCATTGGGAAAAAATTGGCAAGGCCACGTAGTGGTGCTTCAGAATCAGGAATTTCTAATGGAGTGACTGAAAAGATTGGGTCCAGAAAATTAGCGAGTAGCACTGAAGTTGATGCGAACAGTATGAAGCCATATAAATGTCAATTATGTCAGAGATCGTTTGGAGAACTAGGACATCTGAAAATGCACATCCGAACTCACACCGGTGAGCGACCCTTTCAGTGCCAAATATGCTCGAAAGCGTTTGGTCTACTACAGACTCTGAACAGTCACATCCGAACTCATACTGGTGAGCGACCTCATGGATGCCAGATTTGTTCGAAACCATTTGCGCAACTAAGCCATTTGAAACGCCACATCCGAACTCATACTGGTGAGCGACCTCACAAATGCCAATTGTGTTCCAAATCGTTTGGAGAAAAAGGAACTCTGGAAAGGCACATCCGAACTCATACCGGTGAGCGACCTCATCAATGTCAGCTCTGTTCTAAATCATTTGGGCGACTAGGAACTCTGAACAGTCACATCCACACTCATACCGGTGAGCGACTCCATCATTATCAGTAGCATAAAAAGACATCGATAGCGACCTTACAATGTAATTGATGTTTGAAATCGTTTGGAAGATTTTTAATACAACTTCAACCTTTATACCTGGTAAATCGGAAACAGGTAGCTGTAACTTAATTGCAAATGAATGGGGAGATACTGGTCCGTAAATAGATGCGGCATGGTAAGAAAGAATGGTAGAAGTAAAGTCTGTCATCGGAGGAAGTTTGTTTATCTAGAGCCATTGGCTTCTGTGACAGACGTAATAAGTCTGTGTAATAAGTTTTGTCGTCACAGAGCAGATTGAGATGTGTAATTAGTGAAATGTGTTTAAACAAATGGTGCTACAAATGTACATATGATACTTTTTTAGAATAAGATTTATGCCTTTAGAAGCAAAATTATGGGATAAGAATTCAACATTGTTTGAAGATTACATTATTATTAACTATTTTTAATAAAAAATGACTAACATATAGAATAAAAGTGGTATGAGTATTGAATATAAACTAATCTTTGTTATATTTAGTACGATATTTTGGTAGTTACAGTTTGTGTTCGAGTAGACTGTTGGCGGTGCGTAATTCATATCTATATTTTGGCGTGGCTCTGTAACCGACGACGGTCCTTGTTCTATACATATTAAAATCTCTAGGGGGTAGAATGGCTGGAAGGAGTTGTTGTAAGATGAAGCACTTCAACCTTTGTTGTTGTCCTTTATCCTTGATGATATAAAAAACCTAAAAAAAAGTAGCAATTCCCATTGTTCCATATTAGATATCATGCATTATTGACAACCCGAGAAAGGGAAAACTGCTACCGAAGTGCCATTATTATAAAAAATGACCATTTTTCATCTGGAGTATGAAACCGATAATGGGAAAAATATGCCATATCCGTAACTTCGATTTTATTTTCTAGGAAGCGGATCTCAGTATTCCCCACACATCACATTTTTGTAAACTATCATAATATGCGATTTCAAAAAATACAAGCGAAACCCCTTTCCATTGTAATGTGTACCGGTACCAGTACCAGCTACATATCTTGGAGCTACAATGCTTACGATTGACGCAACTTGAATGAAAGTATGGAAGTTTTCGTCTTTGCCGTCCTCATACTTTTCTTTTCGTTACACTTCAAAAAGAGCGTTTGCTTCATTCTACTCCTTACATAAAGGCTGTAGTGCATGGCAAACAAGTCAGTGCAGTGCGAAAAAACTTATGTGGGAACTAGGGAACTTTCACAAAGAGAAAGCTTTTTTCCCTCTAATGACAGAATTATAACTCGAGGAAATTGTTTGCAATGACACCTGACACAAGTAAGGTCCAAAATGAGTGCTTTAGATTATGTTTTGAGAGAGAAACCCTCAACTTTGAGGAGATACATCTTGAATCTGTTATGAAAGGGACAGAATTTCCAATAGTTTTGTCGGGTGAGAGGAACGAAATCTCATGTCACAATAAGACCATCAAAATCACTAGTACAACTATTACTGTGACACTTGCCTGGAAAATTGTGTCGATTTTAAATCGTAGTCATCAATGACACATGAGCAGTCTTGTTTCGAAAAGTGTCAAAACCAAAATATTTACAACTATTCGAAAAGGGTATGATGTCAAGATGTTATTTGGGTCAGTTGTTTCGCCACTTCATTGTCGTGAGCTTCTATAATAGTAAGTTCCGAAAAGTTCCATAGTAGCAGCATTGGCATCTCAATCAATGTCAATAACAAGGTAACCCAGATATGAATTTAGTGATTCAAAATCCAATTTTTTCAAAACTAAAAATAATACAGAAAACTAAAATAAAAATTAGGAACAAAAACATAGTTCATTCCCCTTCTGGGAGGGCTGGAAGGTCAGGATCATTGGTCATGTTACTTCTTAGCCATTCTCATTCTTCCATTGGTATCTCAATCTGTCACTTTGTGAAGCAACTACGAACTTTGATGAATGTTTTCATTTTGTATCCCTGCTTGTTCCTAATTTCTCGCGCTTTCGCCCACCAACTATTTGTCAACCAAGCTAGGAGAAAGTTTCTGGTCCTGAATGTTCTATACAATACTTACTGTCCAAATCCTTAGTTGCTGACATTTACTTTAGTCTGGCCTGACACAAACTAAATATTTCAAGCCACACAATTGTGCAAAAAAGTTTGCGGTTCTTCGAACGAGCAGGAAAACTAATTTATTGAGTTTCTATTATTTTTTACTCTCTTTCTTAAAGTTGTATTAGTAGGGTAAGGGGTAAGCAGCAAAACAAAAAGCGCGTGAAAGATAACATTGAAAATACATCTATGGCTGGATTGAGGAAAGTAAATGAAAAACCTTTTTCATGTTCTTTTTAGACATGCTCATGCATATTGCCGCCCCAGAGTAAGATAGGTTGTTTCTATTCCATTTCGTCATCGTCGCCCCTACGTATATCTTTTACTCGCTTCACTAACTTTTGATGTAAACTACGGAGGAGCATAAAAAGAATAATCTTGATCTCGGTGCGTATAGCGTTTTTAGGCTTTAAACTTTAGGGAATAGAATGGGATGGAAGGATTTGGCCAGTAAATGCATTGCATGTCCTCACATCATAATTTTAACTCAATCCTTCATATTTCTCTGTCACTTTTCATGTTTTACCAGGAACCCAAGAGTCAGTATAGTGTCTCCGTTGTAAACTGTAAATCGGAACTTTGGGACATACACCGTTTTTTTTCTATCGCAGTCAGTAGTAGATTTGGGATTTTGAATGGATGGAGATTTCGCGAACAAAAGTGGTCCTGCTTTTGTAGCTTCGTGTGCGTCCATGTGAGAATAAATATACAAAAGGAATGGAAAGGCTCAAAGAATAATATCTCGTCTTCTATTTTCTCTCAGTCCCTTCCCCCCATTCTTAAGGAGAAAGAAAGGGATTTCTGAATGTAGTATTTCTCATTCAAAAAAAAAATCAGCCCAGACCTTTGGTACGATTTCGCGATCCTTATCTACAAAGACAGACTTTATCAGGATTTGCGTGCCGAATATGTCTATTGGTTTTTGAGAGATATGAGATGAACATACAGATATATCTACCGTACTTACTCTATTAAATACCCGGCCTCCAATAATTCCCCATGTGCTGACCAAAAAATGGCTAATCCAAGAGTTATTCGAATAATTTCACATCTAAAATTGTGAGAAATAAAAATTACCATAATAGAAAATTCAGTTCATAATAGTACACGCGAATGCAAAATGAGCATTCTTGTAGTAGTCTTGTTATTTAAGTTAGTAGCATCTAAAATTTTATTTAAGTTATTAAATATTTTTTTGTCATATATATCTCGTCTTGCTATAAAACCCCAGATTACCAGTTTTCATTCATTTAACCTGAAGTTATTACACTCTGAAATTATAGTTTTCAGTAATTCCCAACCTTACTACTGGAAGTCCGTACCCCATTATCGCATTTTTCGTTAATTCCCCAGGGGAATTAAAAGTGAAAATACGGTATACCTGATTACCTTGGAGATAATCTGATGAGAAATGTTGGCTGAAATTCACATATATCATGAAGTTGTAATGGGAATGATTTCTTATACCGCTCTACCCATATTTCACAAACCTTTTGAACTTCAGCAGTATAGGGGCTAGTTTATCAAGATTTCGCAAATCTACTGGTTCTCTCCCATGGGTAAAGGTGCGGTAACCCTTTTCAATGTATTTTTGATGACATTATCTCTTTTGTTTTGTCAAAAACTATTAATCTACACTAAATACAGTACACATTTGGAAATGTTAAATTTTTGTGTCCAGTATGTAATTAGGTAGATTTCATTAGTCATCCATGACGCTCAAACACTCTTGCAATCATTACTTCATTGTACAATACACAATTTCATCACGTAGCAATAAAGAAAGCAATATTTCTTAAAGTATTCGTTAAATAGAATGGATTCAGACTAAAAATATTCGAAGGAAATTGTCGGTACAAAGGTACCTATTATAAGGTCTGATTTAATGCATTATGAATGCATCTTTAATAGGTACATGCATGCAAAATCTGAACATGGAACAAAGGAAAATACGTTCCTTTTGATGGATTTTTTCCTCCACTTTCCATTTTTAGCTGTGGACTCCCATGCAGTTAGCAGCAGAACTTATATTGGCGAATAAAGTATTAATAAACTTTTGCTGGATCGATTGTCTCTGTCACACGATTTAAGTTGGAAATTGATCCTCCTGATTTTTTATATAATGCGATTAATTCTTACGGATTACAGTATCCTACTCTCCTTTCATGTAAGAATCCTTTTTTTTACGCTAAATTGCATATGCCTTTCTCGGCCTATCTCGTATTATTAATTGCCAGATGAGTTCCCATTGTCCCTGAACATATTCCCTCCTTGGCCTGTCACCGTTTCCCAGAGGACAATGTCACCAAATTTCTTATCCCCTTTATATGATCCATGACACACTGCACCGAGCGTTGGGACTGGGCAACAACCCCATGTGTTCTGATACTGTAAACGACTCAGCTTATCCAACCATTGACAATTTTGACATTGAAGTTGATGAACAAGCGTAATACCATCATCGTTACTTCCAGCCTTGCAAAAACTTTAAGCACAAGCATCAGCATAATGAAATAGGACATTTATGCTGTTCCTTTTCTCCTGTTTTTGAGATGAAATGAAAACACTGGAATAATGCTTCCCATGTTGAATCGGGGCACCTTTTCCATCCTATGTTTTCAAAAGGTATTAATATGAATTCCAGTCGATTAGGTTGATAATAGAAAAGGGAGCACTGACCGTTCCAGGCTGTCAACCAATTTACGGGTCAACTAGAAACGTTGTGTCTTGCGTCAGATATAGCAGTATAGTTAAAGGTTTATGCAATGCATATTTGTTAATCCAAGAATTTAGGTTAGTAATGTAGATTGAAATCTATCTTGGTACCAATCATTTCATCTCGGATGACCCTGCTCGTGCCTCGTGCTCATCATCTATCATTCTTTCCATTCAAAGGTTTAGGGGAAGAATTTGAATGTCACATCAATTCATGGCGTTACTCATAGCACATGACATAAATGGAATCTAATTTACGGATTTATTCAGATTCCGATCTTCCATCAAAAATCATGAAACATTACTTTGAATTGCTGATTTGTTATTCTGGCTTAATATATGTAGGCTTTATTTTGGCATTGTCAGCTTGAGTGTCATGAACTTTCCCTGAATTTAATCTGGAAATATCTAGTTTGCCCTTGTCAGCTTTTAGGTACCGATCATATTAGTAGTAGCCTTATTTTAATGGCTACGTGATTCTACATAATAAAAAACTTAATCAGGGATTGTTTAAGGAACATACTAAGTTGTGTTTTTTATAAAAGTAATCCAAGGAACTATTCCACGATTGTCCTTATTCTAGCTCCTCTGCTGGAGAGAATCTGCACAGAGTTGTAAATTACAAACTTGCGCTAAAAAAATACTTCATACCGAACTGGATTTGTTTTTCTTGAATGTTGGATACCTTGAAAGAAAAATATCATTGTAAAATGGACACCCATTCATTCGTTTAAGAAAAGTGTGATGCCGTGTTTCTCTTGCTTCGCGTACCTGGTGGCTTTTTAGCTACTACATATTTCTCCTTCTTGAACTGTTTATTCTTCATATCCGCAAAGTATTGCCTTTCTTCTCGAAATGTAATGCCAGTTGGCCTTCAACCAGATAATAACTAGGTTTGCCAGAGCCAGAACTGAGGAGTTTTAACTACCTATGTTCCTAAGTAATCCCATATTTCTTCTAACTTTTTAATTTTCATCTGGTCGTCTCGACCAGTAGCGATAATGACGCCAAGGATGAGTAACATTATGCAAAGGACAGCAGAAAAGTAAACTAACAAACATGAGTTTGTTTTCGATGGATGAAAACAACATGAGAGCAATCTTATCGAAATGAAGCATGCATTTCAACTTGCAAAATCAACATGGGGGTATTTTTTTAATAAAAGTAAATCAGCAAGATAAAGTAAATTAGCGTAAAATTTTGAGAAAGAATTCATACTCCTGCTGAAAAGTAGTTGCAAACATTTTGCATAATATATGATACTATTTCCAGAGAATTTGTCTACTTTCAACCTTTTTGAGTTATGTTATGTATGCCTTGTACATGCAAATATAATGTAATACTTTTGCAAGTCTGACTCCACTTAAGAGAATTGCATTTACATGTTACCCACTTCTACATTTAGAACTCTGCTCAACCGATTTATGTTAGGTCAGGTTATGATTATGCAATCAACTCGTTGCTTATCTGTGCTGTTATTTTTTTTAAATAAAATAAAAATACATAATTATAATACTGATATGTTTGATACTCAGCAAGATCCAGATAGAGCATGACTTTTCATGACTACTACATACATCAAGTATTTACTTTGGTGGATTCAGATATATATGCCATGTGCTTTTGCTACAATTCAATTATACATCAGAACCAGACTATCACATGATTTAAAAGGAGGAACTATAAAAAACATAAAAAAAAAACTTTATTTGGTAGCCGGTTTATTTATTTACTAAAAGTGGTCTTGAGCGAGCACGCGGACCGCTTTTAAATGGAATATGTAATCATACGAAGAATGCATATATATAACCTTAGTCTATTATGTAGTGACTACATATATTTTTTATGATCCAGCATGATTATAATACTTGTATCGCATCAGGAAAATTGCGCCTATTATATTAGCACCTAGATATCTGCTGTATGTACATGATTGAAATCGGAATGTGAGGTTCGTCCTTGTAATTCTCCTGATAATTCCTATATTATTAACTGATGAACGAGCATCGACAATATCTTTGGGTCGACATCATCCTCACCTCATATAAGACTCCGTCTCTCCATCCTGACGACGAGGATATCGCTTGACGGAGCAAAACAGAACAAATAAGGCAAGGTCAAAGTCATATTATTTTTAGAGCAGAGTTTCTCTCATTTGCTGATAGCAATCATGATTGGATTCTGTCATGAACTACGACTAATTTACTTGCTGTCCATCATCCAATTCAACAGCCGTAGATAAGGCGACCGAGACTATGGGGGAGGTGGGAAGGAGATTAAAACGATTAAGGATGAGATTAATTCAGTTAGGAGGATTGGAAGAAATTATTGAAACGATAAGTATTCCAAGGAATCCTATATCCACTTTGTTGTTGTCATGAATATAGATTTCCTTTATTATGAAACTCCCTCAAGTACGGGTTCTTCGTACGGCACTAGGCCGTATTTAGGCATTCAAAAATAGAATACTAAGTATTTTAATAATTCATAATTCATGTCCTCCCTCAACCCAACAATGAAACATTTCAGGTTACTTTGCTTTGGTTCGGAGCCCTCAAGTATAAAGCAGAAATATCCAACGCAGCTATAACATTAGTGCTTTTCCACTCCCTTTGCATTGAAGGCTAGGCATATATAATGGATTCCTTCAAAAACATAGGCTTCCCATTCATTATTTCACTGCATGCTTTCCTCCGATCCATCCCAAAACTTTTCCTCGTTTCATATCATAATCCCGATAATTATGTTTAGATTAAAACTTAGCCTACCTATATAGTAGCAAGCTGCAGGGATGGGAAAATATACCACGCAAACAAGTTTTCAGGAAAGGAGCCTATCTACCGGAAAGTACCTCGTGAATCAGCATATCACTGTTATGGAGTCTATTGAATCAGAACGGGAGTTTGTAATGCCTTCTTGGATTTTAACCCTCATTCATGCTTAATATGACAGACTGCATGACTATTAATAAGTTTCCGCTGAGGATGTTCCCAACTTTATGGTGGGGAAAAAGTAATGAATCTCGAATCCTCACCACCCTCAATGTCAGCATCATATCATGACTGAGGCGTTTTATTGCACTTACTTGTAATTGTATGGTTGGTTTATGACGATAAATGCAAATTTCGGAGGTTTTCAATTTCCGCTTAATTCACTTGTTATGATGCAGTGGCGTATTGTTGTTCTGTCCTTAGTTTGTCATCAGGTTTCCCATTGCAATGTCAAAATAAGCAAAACTTTTGCTGTTAAAAGTTTCATTGTCAGTTTCCTTTTTATTCATTAAGTATGATAATCATCAGCAGCATATATTTAACGACTTTTCATGGCAAAGTTACAATTTCCTTTAATTCTGCTCAAAGTTATTTATACCGAAAAGTAGGGGAAACTTGACTTGGATGCAGCGTGGTGCGAACGGTTTTAATTGAGTTAAGCGCAGGTAAAGTAACATAATCAGAAATTTGTAAACTACCCTGGCGAGTGGATAGCGCTTAAAAGTTTGTTTTTATCATGCAACCCGTATGCTTTCGGTGTCTCCGGACACGGGCGCCTTTGCTCTGGTTTCAAAATTCATGCCAACGAAGACTTTTTAATTTGTTGCCGTCCTTTCATTTACTGCGAAAGTCAAAGTGGAATACATGCAATAACTTTTCTAGTCAAAGAGTCAAATATCAACAAACAACCCTTATTTGCCTTTCTGTCCCTTAAACTTGTTTAAAGAATAACCGACAACCGATGTCATTTATCAGATTAGCTTCAATTTATATATTTTATCGACATGAAAAACTCAGATTTTTCTTCATTATCTGTAGTTTGGGGTTTCACTACTTTATTTTTTTAACTTTTCTTTTAGATCATTTGATTCTGAACCCTGATAGAAGGATTTAATCTAACTTTGGGTATGTGTGTAACTCCTTATTTGGAGTTTCTCTCGAAACCTCGGATGCACTTGTGTGGCTGAAACTCCTCCATTCTTTAAGATTCATGTCTTCAACTGCCTTTTACGTATACTTATGAGTATAACCATGACAAACATAATATCCGTTACAGTTCATCGGGGTTGATGCTAAAAAGTTCTTCCAGTGACGATTATGGTGAAGTTGGATTTACATACCTCCTATCCGTACCTAGCCAAATCATCATCACAAAGTATTATCCTACCTGTTTCTGAATCGCTTATGAATTAATTAAATAAATAAATTTCTTTGAAGTCTGCAAGATCAAGAGAGAAGCCAAGCAATGTATGCTTATTACCAAGCCTATGGGTCGTTTCGTCCAGAAAATGATCATGTTTATATGTAGATTCGGAGCCCATTTTCAATTCATATTGAAACCATCTCATATCCAAAGCCTTCTTCATCTTCAGTCATCCTTTCCAATTTGTTGCACGTTCTATTTACGCACTTATTCCTCGTAATCCCATTGCCCAAGAATTTTACTACGCTCAGACCTTCCCATTAGTATCAGAATAAGGGGACCAAGCTGAAAACTCTGCCTTTTAACATTTTCATTGCATCGGATCATCATCATCTCCGAGGATTCCCAGCAAAAGATGCAACAGAAAAACTCGGTTTGGTCTATGCTACGCAGTAGTGTTTTCAAAACAAAACCTGATTCCGAATCCTCCTGACTAAATGTTCAAGTAAAAAAAAGATGTGAGTATGAAATGAAAGAAGACGTGTCTCCGGCGGACCAGCCTATATGTACAAAACTTGATTCACGCACATAAAATACTCCACATCTAGTAGACTCTAGACATCCATGCATAATCTTAAAGGAGGAACGAGAAAGAAAAGATTTTCATTAGGAAAAAAACAGACATGCGAGATATTCCACAGGCAAACCTCGTGCTAGATTGCGTTTGGTTGAATCTGGTGGTGTGGTGATGTTGACGGTGGTGGTGATGATGGTGATGATGATGGTTTAAGTTGTAAATGGTTAGAGATAGTTTGGACTTATTTGTAATATCTAGTTTAAACATATACATACATGAGGCAAAAATATAAAAATATGTTTCATAGTTTAGCAACCATTAGGTCTAGCATCGTAGGGAGCGCTTTGACTGGACGACTTTTCTTTCTTCCATCCAAGACAGGTCTTCTTGGTCCTCTGAAATGAAGTCCCAAACTATAGAGCATGTTTTTATTCCAGCCCGGTTATCTAATATCCCTGTGGTCAATCGA
Organism: Lepidocyrtus paradoxus; assembly: GCA_034696885.1. Classification (NCBI taxonomy): domain Eukaryota; kingdom Metazoa; phylum Arthropoda; class Collembola; order Entomobryomorpha; family Entomobryidae; genus Lepidocyrtus; species Lepidocyrtus paradoxus. The sequence continues at coordinate 45,341 of JAQGAH010000108.1, read as the reverse complement.
ATATAGCTGTGAACGTATCTAGTAAATTTACTACTGAGAGTATCATCAAGTTATCATCATCGTCACCATCATCCTCCCATGTTTCATTTTCCTTCTTGGAATGTTGTTGGCTACAAACGCATGCTAGTATATTCATGAAGAGTATATGAATAAGCTCACTTAACCATCCAACCACACATGTAAATACATTTTAACGTTTCTGTTCAGAAAAAGGAGCAGTAACGAAGCCCATGATTTTTTGAGGACCCAACCTGCCTATCATATATCGCATGTTTTTATCCGTAGTCCAGTCGTCAACTCATCAGTCGCATTGCTGCCGCGTGTTTAAGAATAGCATAGATTACGGGAGAGGCCAGAGAAGATATTGAATGAAAAAAACTTTTCAATTTGCTCTTAACGCTGGTTCGATGCAAATCCTGCAGCTTCCCTTTTGATCTCTGTCAGACGGTAATCGAAAGAAATAGAAAATAATTTTCAGTAGTTCTGGAATGTGTGGTGGTGTTCTATGGGAAAAGCTGTCATAGTCCTAGACAGGAATTAGGAAGGGAGAGGACGAGGAGGAAATACAGAAAATCTGCGGCTTTTGGAAGGAAAGGCAAGCTGCATTTTAATAACTGCGTTTTACCTACATTTTTTATTAGTGCTTCATTCAATTTTTTTAGGCAGCTTTTTTTTCTCTGTAATAATCACTAGCAAGTTTTTCTTTCCACGTGTTAAAAGTCTTTCATTTTTTTCTGAAGAGAGCGTATTCAAATCCAACCCAGTGGAAACTTTTTTCTTTGAAAAAAGACTACAAAGTTTCCCTTTTCCATTTTCACAGACGTATATTTCTCAAAGAAAAAAAAAGTTGGAAGATTACATGCTGCTTCCTTTGTTCTTGATGTAAGAAAAAGTGCGTTGTTCTTTTTAAGTTTATATTTTGTACGTAAATATACAGACTAGGCACGTTCTCGCTTAATACATTCCACCCTGCAGTTTACTTTCAATAATAAGCCAGCCGTCGTCCCTGGAAGGGAGGGAATAGTTTTTGGAAAGGCTTCCCCCTCCAACATTGATATTCGCATTCGAGGACTCAAGCACGCTAAGAATTTGGTAAGTAGAGTTTTGTATTTGGGAAAAGTGAAATGCTTAATGAATGAAAGCTTATGATCTTAAAAGATCTTTCTCTAGCATCTAGACATGGTATGGTATATCTGCCCCTCTAGCTTCAGACGGAAATGGGAGAGAATTATTTTCTCCTCTCCTTTCATATCAGTTATTGTATTTCCAATAAACAAAGTGCAATTACCAAAAGGAGATATACGAAAGGGGTAACGTGATATTTCGATATGGTTGATATTGTTTATTGGTTCATCATTTAAAAAAAACAAGTCCAGACCGTAGTTCCAAACGAGAGTTGTGAGATCTTTACAAACATGTGTAGATATTTTGGTAAAGTTCTAAAGATGGGCATATGAAATAATGATACCATTTCCGGATTTGCTTGCGTTTGCCTCCGATGTATTATTTTTTTCTATTGACTTTTCATTTTTTCCTCTCTGTATTTATGGTTCATATTCGAGCTGCTGGCAATGAAGATAATCCGTTTTCCAGGAGTCTGGGTTGGAGAAAACATATTATCTGTTGTAGTGTGACCTGGGATGAAAAATGGCGGCGGATAAGAGACTGAGAATTTTCAAGTTTGGCATGGACTGCTACTGAAATATTAAAGGATGATGGGGGGCTACGATTATGCATTAAGAATGGATAAGGATAAGGGAATATGTGGATATGAATATGATATGGCGACTACTGTTGTAGTGGTTTTTGCGATTTGGATTAAAGTAAGCGTCGATAAGCATGGGACGAGGTGATAAATAAGATGATATAGGACGTCAACGGCTGAACGGCATCATCATTTCCACGATACTGGTTTTCAGTTTACGGCCTCTCAGTCAGTGTAACAGGGGCACATGCATGTGTTGTTCATTTGCTTATTTAGTGCCAAGGTCATCCGAGTTTTTCAACTCGGCCTGTATGGCATGGAGTTGGTTTGAAGATACGCTTGGTTTACAGACTCTCGACACACATTTCGCAAAGTTAATGTATAACTCGGTGGACTAGTTACCTAATATTTGGCTAATGGAACAACGACGCAGAAAGGCTCATCATCACGTGGCAAATATGTTTTAAATTGGGAGGACTGCTTATCTTATGCTTTTCTATTCCTTTCAGTACCGGCATCCCAATGTAAAGATGTGAAGTTGGAATATTAGCATTGATCTTGATATGGCTATATCGAAAGACACATGATATCCGTGCATGGCTTCTATGGACCATACATACTTGGCACTTTGTCAGTTGGTGCATTGGCATTGGTATCTGCTATTATTAAAATCTGTAATAGTAATAAAGACTAACAAGTAGCCATGTGTAAGTAGTAAAAGATGGAAGCGAAGCTTGGCCTGCAGGGAAAATACTTTGATTTCCATGCAGCGTTGCAATAAAAGCGCCTCACTGATATTTCCCATAAGTTATGCAAGTGTGTTTGGCCCATGGTCCAAACAGAGTTATTTGTCGATAGTCGATATGGCACCAAGTCGATATGTAGTAAGATGGACATGACGGCGAAAAAGAAGACTCTACAAAACAGAGGCTGTAACGATCAGTGGCAATATTTTGTGACCAATTTCAAGCTTTTTATGTCTTCTATTATTAGCAAATTGCCTTGTTTACATTGCCGTTTCCAAATATGTTTAGCAATTGCAACTATTCTCATTAGTAGAATTCATACTGGAGCATGCGAATTAGCAGGAAATCCTGATCGTCTCTTTTCTCTGCTAAATTTTGAAAATTGGCATTTCAACAAAAGCAAGCCTTTTGCATGACTGAACTGTTCACATTTTAGGGAAACAAATGACAAACTGGTATGACGGCAATTCTGAAAGAAATGGTCAAAGCCAAAGGATACAAAGCTAATGAGTGGGTAGTGGGCATCCAAACCACAAATTTGGTGGCTGCCATCGTGCTCTATATCTGTACAAACCATTATTATTTTATGTTCAAAAAACAATTCAAGCCGATAGGTAAATATGGTATACAAATATTTACATTTACAAATGGTATAAGATCATTTAAAGAGTGGGCGTAATAGAATTAGCGGTATATTTTCATTATTATTATTATGACTAATTCTGGGACTAAAACACGAAAAATAAAATCAGCTTCAATGCGCCTATTTGTTGTTCTTCTTGATCCCATTTCATTGTCTGGGCTACTTCGCAGTTGCTCTGTCATTAGGAGTTTGAAACGTTCATTTGGAATTCGCTGTTTCATTTAGCCAGTACGATCATTCAACCAGCCAAAGCATCAACTGAATAGGTTAAAATGTTGTTCTCAAACTTTTCCGGTTCCTAGTATTTTAGGAATAATCATTTTAAACCGGATTCTCATTATATGAATGATGAAAGGAGGTATTGATCATGATTCCTGAATTATACATGACTGTCGAAAAGGGTTTCTTTCCGGTGTAGCATCCCAAACTAGGCTCATAAATCCGGTTGTATTTATTTATTTTAATGGAGTAATTTTGAAACTGATTTAAATAATAGGATTGAATTTATTGGAAGCGGAAGGATTGGAGTTTTCCTTGGAATATATTACATGCCATGCTTGTATAGAAGATCTTATAGTTCCGTGTCATGGAATGAGAAATGTGACGATGTTCAAGGTTGTTCTGGGTAAAGAAGCCGTTCCCATTTCAGAGTTCCAATTCCCAATATTGGTATATATTCATATGTAAACAATCCTGATTTTTAATTTAAATACATGAAGTGTGAAAGCCAATGTGCCTTTTTAGTAAGGGAAGAAACGACGGGGTCACATGAGGACAGATTATCATATAAAGTATGTTGGAAGTTGACACTACTAACCAGTGCAACGTGCCTCTGGTAGCCAGTTAAGCCAAGTGTTACTAATTGAAATAATCTTGGTCGGGGAAAAACATGGGAAAACATGTGAGTTTTAGGGTATTTAGCTCAATATATCATTTCCAATTACATTCACCCTAGTAACCCATCTCTCGTATTCCAATTGGTGAGACAGCATTTGCATATGTAAGGTTGTACAATTTTACTTAGTTTTAGTACTTTTGCGCAAAATTTGAAGAAAATCGGTTAACAAGCACGACATATTATTGTTGTTAAAAGGTTTGTACTTGTTGTCGTAACAGTTGCCCCGGCAGATAAAGATAAACTTCTATGATTTCATCACGACTCCCGGACTCCGTGACTGGAATCTAGGAGAAAGTTCAGCCAACCCATATCTCGTCAATTGTCCCATTGTGGCATATTGGCAGGAGAGCTTTCATCAGATCTGTGCAAGTAATGATATGAAAGCAACAAAAGGGAAAATTCTCTCAGGTTAGAAAACAAGAAGACTGCTCCATTGGCTTGCATTGAATTCGAAACAAAGGCATATTATGTATTATTATGGATAGGGTTTTTAACAAAAGCAACTTCTTTTCATTATTACCTGGTTATCTAATTCCCAATTTTCAAAAATTGTTGTACATTTCCCATTTTTTACATACATCATTCCATTCCAATTGTTCCAGATGGTAAAATTTTGAGTGGAAATGAAAGTTCTGTAAAGAATAGAATAAAAGTTTTTGCCGAATTTTTTCAAATTAAAAATTGCTTGATATTCCGAATATAAAGAGATTGTTTTACCAGTTTAGATAAGGGACAATAGATGTTTTGTCTCTGCCTGGTTTTTATTGAAATCTGTAACTGAAGAAAGGAAAAGGGAGATAAATGATTTTGGCGACACCTTTATCTCTCTTCCTTCCAATTTGCAAGGATTCCTCATTCCATCATGTCTAGACAAGAAAGGCTTAAAATGTGTCTGGTATATTAACTGCACTTAAGAAAAGATTGAATACTGTTGCTATCATCATCAGCCCCAGTAACTCTTACTATATACAATTTATCTAGAAAACTTAGAACTACTCTTAATCTAGTGATGAAAATGAGTCACTTAAGCTGAAAGAAAGATAATTTATGTTGTGTTGGGAATTGCATTGATGTGGAATGTTAGATGATAAGTACTATCAGCATATCATCCCATTTCTGTCTCCCTTTCTCTCGTCAACTGCCTCGCAAATCATAAGCTGTCGTTATATTTCGATCTACAATTTAGGACAGAAAGCAAAGTACTTTTTTGTAACCTTATCTCAGTTTCCCTCAAAAGCTATTAATTTCATCATTAAGGTATGGTGATAGGACGCCTCCAGGCATTTAAGCTTTCGGCTGAGGTATGTATCAGCCGTATAGTCATGAATTCGTCAAATGATAAAGTTGGATAAAGTTTGAAAAGAGTTCTGAATACTTAATAGGTCAATTCTGCATATCATGTTTCATCATCCTATACAATTGCATTCTCTGTCATTCAACAGAGTCACCCACACATATCTTCATCATTAAAGTATAATGAACAATTACTTTTGAAAAACAATATAGACAATGAGAAAACTTTTACATTGAAGAGAAATGAGTTCTAACTATCCAATTTCAGAATAATGTTTGTGCTCATCAATCATAATTACTCATTCATAAAAGCACTAAGACTCCAGAATCTTTCATAGCCCCTCGAGCCAGACTTTGCAAAATTTGTATATCATATAGTTAGATGCTTTTGTTTCATTACTTATTAAATATTCAACATCTGCCGCTTGGGGATAAATGTGTCTGATTTCAGCTCAACTTCTTCCTGGTAGTTTCCTAGAATGGAGGTGGTTATTTTCTCTCCACATTAAATCTTCCCATTTAGACTTCGGAAACCAGTTGGAAGAATGAGTCTAGACGAGTTAAAAATAGTTGCTTTCTCACCTGGCGGGATCTAATTACATTGATGAATCTCATAACAGGCAGTCTATATTTTGATTAAATTCACAATGAGCTTGCAGAGCTCTTAGAACAAAGTAACTGAATGGCAAATGCATATTTCATTTTGTGGTCATCTTTTAGCTTATATGATGCTTTTACATTAAGTTAAGCATGCTTTATTCTAATGGGAATTGCCACTTTTCTACACTTTAAGTATTGTCAAGTTGGATAGTCAACCAGAACTAGTTGGAGACATACACAAATCTATGAAATTTTATTTGAACGAATTAATCATGCATTTAAATGTTACAATATTCATAACTTGGGATACTTGCATCCGTATCCATATTGGCTAACAGATACGAAACTTGCTTCTTCACATTTTTTAAGAGCCTGCACTAGTCGTCGGAAGCTTTATGTCTGGAACTCACCTATTTAGTGTTTTCTCATACGATAAGTAAAACATTGCACTACTTGTTCCAAATTCTTGCATTTCGCAACTACGGTGATACTAATATGTCAATATATTTGTAGTATAATAACTGCTTAGTACTCCAGCGCTTTCCCTCATGGGTCAAAAATGGTGAACCCTCATTTTTATGGTTTTTCCCTAATGGACTATTTGCTAAGGAGTGTTAATCGCCTAATTTCTTTATAGACTTATCTAAATAGTATTAAAGTTGATAACAGAGCGAATATCTCAAACATGACGACCGAGTTACACCCAAGTGGTGAGTACATAATTAGGTAGTCGACATGAAAGGCTTATTGATATGAATCGTTTTTATTTATTTGACTTCAGGATTATATATCTATTTTGGAAAAAGATCAATGTATTATTTCAGTTTGTGATCTCACGATCAGTGCAATATTTGTTATAACTGTAGCAATGGTAGTAAACATCAGTGTTCGATTCGACGATTACGAGTTGAATGGATGATGATGAAGTTATCAAGTTGGAGTTGCTACATATTTAGCCCTTGTAATAATCCTTTTAATCGGGGTAAGTTGACTCATGTCAAGTGTCAACAGCCAATATAAATACCCTGTTGAACCAGTTAAAGCCCCAAGTCCACGAGTACAGTTGCACAGTACACATTATATAAATATTAGCTTTTACATGCAACATTTAAATTTGTATAGTATTGAAGGCCGAGCAGCAAAGTAGTTCTTTCCTTGCAAACATACTTTACTTTACGTTTATCTCTTTTGATGCTTTTTCTTATCGCTGACAATATCAGTCTCATTCCTTCCCAACAACACATTTATTTCAAGGTCTTTCAAGTCGTTTCTGGATTTAAATCTGTTTCTGCTTTCATAAATGATAAGAAAGAAGATAACGCGAGAGACATAGTATGAGATAAAACGTAGCTTTCTGGATATGACTAAAATCACAAATATGGAACGGATAACAAAATTAATTCATCTCCTTCAGTCAGATCACTATCAAATTTTGTTGCTATTCATAATCATTTACATATGTTAGGTATATTCTCTTATACTTGACATGAGACATGAGTGGTCTCATGAAAATTGACCAGAAAGAACACTGGCCAAAAGGAAATTTTCCCAACGCGATTCGCCCAATTTGTATTTTTTCCATAATAATACGGGTGGAACATAGCAATATATACTGTAATACAGATATAATTAAAGTTAGGAATTAAAGGAATTTTTAATTTAGATATGTACTTGGCACTAAAATAGTAGGGCATTAAGTTGACAAATTAAATGAATAGGAATGGTTTCTATAGTTGGACAATTTTCTTATTTGTAAGTTTTATTCGGGCAATTAATTTATGGACAGTTAGATTTAGACAGTCTTTCGGACACACATTTGTGCAATACATATCTCCATTCATTTCTCTATCCTTACTTGACTTCTAACTACAAGCAAATATTTGGCTAGCATGACAAAGTCGTTCCTCATTGCGAAATCTGACATTAAATGCTCATTTTCCAGGAGAGTGACACTGTTGTGCGTGTGGAGCTGGAAAAGTAAAAAAAAACAGACATAGGTGAATACGTAACTGAAATGTTGGGGTAGGTTTTCCAAATTGTTTCATCGGTAAAAATTCTTCTCTTCACATTTTTCTCAATTGGACAGCAATCACAGCACATATCAAAAAAAAAGTTGGAAACCTAAGGGGCTACTTGATAAATAATTGAAGTTTTGGATATTATATTGTGCATCATCATGGTTGGTGTTAAAATAAAATTGGATGCATGAAGCAAAAAATAGACGGCATCGCCTCCTCCTGTTTCATTCCTGAAAGCATAACTCCAAACAGAAGCCCCCTCCTGGCACGAGATCATCTCATCTTTCACTCAGCGGAACTCTCAAAAGAAAAAGGCTAAAAGAAAGGAGAGAAAGGCAGATTAATTTTGCGCATCAACGAGTTCGCACTTAATAAATTTTAACTAAAGCAGAAAATTATTGTACCTGACGTAAAAACAGAGTTTATTGGCGTACCTGAATTTCTTTTTATAAAATATTTAACAACTTCCAATTATATTGAATTTTGCAGAAGCTTCAGTGCTCAGTGACTTCGAGGTGGTCACCGACATCTGAGAAAGTGCAAAGCGGAACCCAAGTAGCAAGACATTTAATAGTGTTTCCAGTTACATTTAACTAACCGCTCAAAGATGGGGAGCCGGGAGCTAAAAATGTCCAAGCGATTTTATCGGGTGGAAAGTCAGCATGACTTGATAGCCTATATGGATCGTGGTGAGTCAGCAGTAATGGAGAATCGATGGACTTTGGAAATTGCTTGGGAGTGTGCCAACAAGGGTTAGTTTTACATAATGCAACAAATTACGCTGAATAAAGCAGTTATAAAAATGATTTGTTAAAACCTGCTACCTTATGAGTTAGAATGATGGTGATATGATGACAAATTGGAATAATATGGAAATTTTATTATCTACACTTTTTAGTTGGAGGAATTTACACTGTGATTCGTTCAAAGGCTTATGTATCCATGGAGGAGATGGGAGATCAATACTGCTTGTTTGGACCTTACAAGGAGCAATGCGCCAGGCAAGAAGTGGAGTTGCAAGACTTGCCAAATGATAACCCATTGCAAATTGCAACGAATAAGTTGCGAGAAAAGGGTTTTGATGTAAGCTCACTTAAATTTTACAGGCGATTCATGATTTTTTTTGCTGTCAAATTATAAGTAATTATATCATTACATGACACTGTTTTTATAAATCAAAGGTGAAAGTGGGTCGTTGGCTGGTCGATGGTAACCCTCAAATCATTTTATTCGATATTGGAAGCGGCTCAACCAAGTTGAATGAATGGAAGCAGGAATTGTGGGAAAAGACCGGTATTGGCATTCCCCATGCTGATATTGAGTGCAATGACTCTGTCATCTTTGGCTATTTGTGCGCCCAATTCATTGCCGAGTTCAGACATGCAGCGGAGCAACAGAGCGGAAGCGGTGCTCCCCGTATTGTCGCTCATTTTCATGAATGGCTGGCTGGAATCGGTCTTATATTGCTTCGTCTCTGGAATGTCGATGTGGCAACTGTCTTTACAACTCATGCGACGCTCCTTGGTCGCTTTTTATGCGCTGGAGCTTTAGATTTCTACAATAATCTTGATAAGGTACAATACAATGAAGCGGCTCTAAATATCAAACTTCAACATAATTTAAAACCAATGATGCTAGCTTTTTACTATGCCTTTTATGATGACATTATCTTACAGTTCAACATTGATGAGGAAGCCGGCAGACGACAAATTTACCATCGGTATTGCATGGAACGAGCTGCAAGTCAAATGTCCCACGTGTTCACCACAGTCTCCGAAATCACTGGTTTGGAGGCGGAACATCTTATCAAGAGAAAGCCTGATATTATTACTCCAAATGGACTCAACGTGAAGAAATTTGCTGCTATCCACGAATTTCAAAATCTTCATGCCATTTCCAAAGAGAAAATCAATGAGTTTGTGCGAGGTCACTTCTACGGCCACTTTGATTTCGACTTGGACAAAACCTTGTACTTTTTCATCGCAGGTCGGTATGAGTTTGGAAATAAAGGAGCTGATATTTTTATCGAGGCCTTGGCAAGACTTAATCATTTTCTTAAGGTACTTGTACAATCCAATCAGTCTCTTTTCCTTGATAAATTCGTGCAAAGGTAACAAAAATGAGAGATTAATTGTAAACTGCAATATAACTTTACAGTCATCCGGGTCAGATAAGACCGTGGTTGCTTTTCTCATCTTCCCTTGCAAAACTCTAAACTTCAATGTGGAGAGTTTGAGGGGTCAGGCGCTCACTAAAAGTCTTCGTGACACCATTAATAATATTCAGCAGGATATTGGAAAGAGAATGTATGAAGTTTGCCTTAGGTAAGTTTTGTCAGCCATGCAGTAACACTTTAATTGAAATTAAGAATTCATTGACTTCACTAATTTACGATTTGAAAAGTTGACACATAAACAATATTTCTTTAAACAGTGGAAGGTTGCCAAACCAAGAAGAGATTTTGCAAAAGGAGGACATGGTAAAAATCAAGCGCTGCATATTTTCACTCCAGCGCTCCTCCCTGCCACCCATCACTACTCACAACGTTGTCGAAGACTGGAAAGACCCTGTGCTCAACTCCCTTCGACGTTGCAACTTGTTCAATTCTGTACATGACCGTGTTAAGGTTCGCTAATTACTAGTTTACTTTTGCTGGCTCATTATTTTGTTTAAGTTTTCTAATGAGGAATTTCATTATTTTTATTCCCAGGTTATCTTCCATCCTGAATTTTTGTCTTCAACGAATCCTCTATTCGGCTTGGACTATGAAGAATTCGTACGTGGTTGCCATTTGGGTGTATTCCCGTCATACTATGAACCCTGGGGTTATACTCCAGCCGAGTGTACCGTCATGGGTATCCCATCCATTACAACAAACTTATCAGGTAAAATTACCCCGGAAGGAATTTATTCCATATTTTGCATTGCGGCGTCAGTCGTTTTCCTCAGAAGATATAAAATTCCATACATCATTTTTTGAATTAGGCTTCGGTTGCTTTATGGCTGAGCATGTGGCGGACCCCCAAAGTTATGGAATTTACATTGTCGATCGTAAGAACATTGGACTGGAAGAATCTGTATCCCAACTTGCTAGAAATATGTTTGACTTTTGTATGCTCAATCGTCGTCAACGTATCATCCAGCGTAACAGAACTGAGCGTCTCTCTGATTTGTTGGACTGGCGTAACTTGGGCGTTGTAAGTGACGTGAAAATATTTTGCACGCCATGATTTTTTTTTAAAGTTTGCATGTTTCTAATTCTGATCTTAAATTGCATCCGTTCCGTAGTACTACCGTCAATCCAGAATGAAAGCACTTAAGATGGTATATCCTGATATGGAGGATGATGGAAGTGGCGGTTGTGGACGCATGGCTTACCCAAGGCCAATTTCGGAGCCTCCTTCCCCACAATCATCTCGAGCCACTTCACCCATCCCATCTGATGCGGATTCTGCTGATTCAGAAGCGGAGGTGAATAATAGCGATTGCTTTTGAACAATTTATTTATTTATTTAATGAATAGTCTTTTTTAAACCAGAGCGTGAAAAATATTTATTTCTATTTAATTTTCAGCTTCAAGAGTTGCAGCAAAATGGTGTTCCTTAGTTATTATAGAGATGTCGGACTGCAAATATTTTATCATGAAACCATGTACAAGCTCGTTGGCTTGGAAGAATTTTAATATCTAGAAGAAGAAGGAATGCGGCAAAAATTTAAAAAAAAATTGTCCCAGAAATTTTAAAATGAAAAGTGAAATATATTTTAACTGTTAAATATCTCTCTACATATTTAGATACAAACAAATAGTTTAGGTGTAAGCAACATGTGGGAAAAAATGGTTCCATTGCAATTTGAAATGTTAAAAAAGTAGGAATATTTAGCTACCAAAAAACGTCTCCATCTTAACTCCTGTAGAGTTTTAAGAAATGAGAATTTATTTTTTAGAAAACTGCTTAGGATGATATGATAAGGATTTGCTATGGATGATGTAGGGATTACTTTCTAGCTCACAAAAATTGTCCTCCTTGTTATGATAATTATAGTAATTAATGTTAAAATTTAAGTTCAATCTGTGCAATCAATAAAAGTGATATATTCTTTTGAAATCGGCTACTACTAGCTTGCACTTTATGATTAAATCATATTTTCATGTCTCGACTTTCCCCATACATTTATTATTACTTTTCCATATCCTGAAGGCTGACTCATTTTAAAGGACAAAGATAAATAACAATACATTAGAGCTATTACGTAAAAAACGCATATACATAAAGAAAATGTAAAAAAACGTCAAAATAACTACGTGTATTTACTCAATCACACTTATTTATTTCAAGATTTCCATAAATTTGTATCAATGACCTGCAAAAAACCCATAATGTGCATGGGTTTTGACTGTCTATCATCTATATCAATCTAAAGGAAAAATAATTACATGTTTCTTATAATTTGCATTGATGCAGGATATGTGATACGTGATAACTGCTTACATTTTACATGAAACTATGCAAAGCAACCATTCTCAATGCACATTCTTTTCCACAAATATTTTGGGAGTTTTGTAAAGATAAATCAATTTTAGGATATTTTAACTTTTCATATTCTAGTAATTCAATTGTACATTTGTCTGCCACTGTGACAGAATTGGCATTTTAATTGATTCATACCCAAATTTATCATATCTAATCTTTTCAATTTTAGGCATTTTCAAGTCAGACATCTGTTGAGGTTCGTCATACTCTCGTCGGTCTACTGCAAATCAAAACAAAGCTACTGCCTACCTAGCACAGTTTGAATGAAATGGAATGAAGGAGAGGATGATGATTGATGACATGCTAGGTTATTGACGTGTTATTTACATTGGCATTCCAATAGGTACATACATATCCATGTTAGTACATCCATCATTTGCATATTCTCACAAACTACAAGTAGATAAGCTGGGAAGAATCGAAAGGCGGTAAGGGGGATGCTGTAATGCAACATGATGAAGATACAGCCAAACAATACATCATCCCCTCGTTCCATACACAGAAGACGGGAATGTGGAAAGAAGCAGAAGAAGAAGAATTCAAAGGTTAGGTCGTCCCGATACCCTTCTCTGCTGCAAAATCCCAAAACTGGATATGATGTATGACGATGGGATGCTGCAACAGGACAGTTACTGGGATGATACGAAAGGAGGTGGACCTTTCGCAATGAGTTCTCCGCATTGCATTGTATTATCTTCATTGTGCTGTGGCTGGAGTTATCAATTCGATCCGGACAAGGTGGCTACGCCAAATTTGAATTAGTTAAACTTTATTTCAGTTTTTAAAGTTGTTAGAGAATTGAGAATGTATGAACGTGCTAACGGTATCCTACAGTGAGCTGGCTTCTATACGATAACGCGGAGCAGAAAGGCTTTTCATCCTTAAAAATAAGGTCAAGGTGAATATTACCAAATGCATTAGGCTAATCCACTGTAGAATTTACAAGTTGTAAATTACAACTTAGGTAAACTATTAAGCAGTATCCAAAATCAACTCTAAAAATAACAGCATGGGGAATTATGAGTCTACAATCTCAAAAATATCTAAATCAATAGTGTTGGGGTTTAAATAATTAAGAATTGAAATAGATCTATCGCTAAACTATCATCAGTTAATGTTGTTGAGTTATTCTTCAGTATCTTCTCTATCTTATTTAGCTGTTCTTGTTTTAATTACAGACAACAGAAGGAGGGCCAGATTCAGTTTGCTCAGCTTCCTTATCATGGAGAATGACGAGGAGCGGTTCGCTTCCATTCCATTCCATGTTTGGAGGTTTGGAGCTGCGAAACTGTTCTATGATAGATTGGGGATCCCAACGAACCCTGCAGAGCTAGATTATGGGGTAGACTTTCAGCGGAAATTGGAAGCAATGATCCAGGGGCCGCCTAATGGAAAAACACGACTTGGGGAGGCAGCTGGCGAAACCATACTTCCGTTGGAAAAAGGTGCGAGTCTTCAGTTTACAATTTTGTCATTGAATTTGACATTTGATCAGGTTTTGAAATTAACATGTATACATAGAAATTGTGAAAATGATTAGACCATATTAGTAAATGTGTTTGGGGTCATTGATGTCTTGCAGAAAAGTCCTCTGCAAAAATCAACCAAGTTCTGGATGTTAATGATAATCCTCTGACTGAAATGACCGAAATGGAAACAGCTGCTGCCGTAGCTACTCTTGTGCTGTTGAATGAGGAGGCAAATCAGAAAGACAGCATCTGGTCCCCGGAAAAGGTTCCTGAGAACATTTCCACAGTTGAGGAAGCACGTCCTACCAGCTGCGGACAGTCTCTTGAAGAGGCAGGGAACCTTACATCAGACTTTTCTTGGGAGAATATGGAGCTTATCAACGGCCGCTGGGAAGATGATGTCATTTGGGATGTCGATGAATTCTGGAAGGAACGTCCTCAGCCGAATTCGCCTGTTTTGGAAGCGACCAATGTCTTTACTGTGTCTCCTAAAGTTACCCCACCAATGGCAGAGTCCTCAACGTATGCATCTGTTTTATCCAATTTCAAAACGGAGTGCAACTCACCCACCATGAACTCCAAATTGCTCTGGCAAAACACTGGCATGCTTCGACAACCATTCGAAAGACCACAGTCAACATCGGTAGCTTCGGATTTTCCTAAGTTTACCAGCAATTTCTACAACATTTCCAACGACCAGTTCTACTTAAACAAAAAGGACAATCCAGCAGCTTTAAACTTCATCAGATTTGATGATATCAGCGGTCGACATTCGAAACTAGTTCGCAAATTGACCCCACCCTTTGTCAAACTCAGTTTGAGCAAAGACGAGTTGCGACATTTTCACCGACCTCAGTTGACAAATGAGAGAAACGCTCCGGTCTCAACTGACCCTCACAACCGCCACTTTTTTAGATCCCTCGGTAAGCGAATAAAAAAGAAAGCCATTGAATGTTCTAATCCTCTAGGCGAGCCGATCTTAATGGATCGACCTATCGATTTATCCGGCAGAGATGGAGAAGTCCTCATTGTAGAAAATTGTGAAGAATTTCCACCACTTTTAAGCCAAGTTGGGATGTGCTCGAAAATTGTAAACTTTTGCCAACGGTCATCGTCGCTCCAGGACAAGGAGAATGTTCCCATTCTACATCATTCTTACGGCGCGACGACATTTGTCCCCACCTTGCCATCTCCTTATCTGGGAAGCCTGAAACAAGGGCAGATTTTCTCATCTTTGGAAAACAATTTATATTGCTCGCCAATTTACTACCACAGTCCATCCTCCACCGACTTTCTCGTCATTCGCAACAGACATTTTTACATGATCAGGGAGATCAATGCAAGTTTCACAGCCGGTCAGCAATACCCTTTGATAGAAGTTCCAGAGCCCAATTCAGCCAAAGCTAGGAGCTTTTTCAAAGATCTTGTGACAGTTTTCATCTTGCGGAAATTTAGAGAGTGTACTGGCAGTAAACGTCAAGTTAATCTTGACGAAGTCACTGAAATCTTTCCAACCGTGTCCGAGTCTAACATCAGGAACTGGATAAAGTTGGCTGCAGATCTGAGTAAAACAGGAAGTTGTACTTGGATCGTGATGAAGCGCGAGTTTAGGCTACCGACTGAGGAGGAACTGGAGGAAATGGTCAGTCCAGAGCAATGCTGTGCTTACTTTAGTATGTTGGCTGCGGAGCAACGATTGAAAGATGCTGGATACGGCTTGTTGTTACTTTCTGAACTCGCGGACAAGGATGTAGATGAAAAGAATTCCGACAGCCAAACCAAGAAAGCTAAAGACGAGCCTACTGGAACGACGGTCTGTCGCAAGAAAAACTATACTGAACTTGAAGAAGAGTTGCAAACAGCCCCATGGAATACCACCGCAGCATTTTTAGCAGCTGCTAAGGGAAAGTGCTTTCTGCAAATTGACGGCCCTGCTGATCCCACCGGTTGTGGAGAAGGATTTTCATACGTACGCGTATCAAAAATGAAAAGTCGATCCAACCACTCACAGAAGGAAAATGAAGAGATCAAAAAAGTTTCTTCAGAAAAGGCAGTAAAGGCACACTCTCGTCCAGGCGGCACTGGCGCTGACCTCCGGCGTCTCTCCACTAAAGATGCCCAAGAGCAGCTGAGAAAGGCTAAGATTCCGGAAAAGGATATTCAAAAGTTGACCCGTCGGGAAATTATTGACCGTGTGAAGACTCTTTCAACAAAGAATTCAAAGAAAGCCAAGATGGGTGACACGGATGATAAAGGGAATTTAAGCCGAAGGAACAAGACCCGCCGATTGACGAAGCAAGAGCGGTATAAAATAAATTGCCAGAGAATTTTTGAGCTCCAGAATGAGAAATTATCATCAGCGGAAGTACTAAACACAGATGAGGAAGATGAGAAAGAGAATACGAACAGGCGACCCTGGACTTCCAATGGAGATATTCACCAAATCGGGGAGAGCATTGAAAAAATACTAAACTTTGACAAAGATGACCAGATTCTCCACGAGCAGGAGGAACGTGAGCGAGTCGAGCTCCAACTGATGATGTTGGGAAAGGTGAAAGCCAGGGACATTGACATTGCACGAAAAGTGTGGGAGAAGGAAGCTGCTGCAGCACTTGAGAAAAAGAAAGAGTCTATGGATATCCTTAAAGATCTGCTTTCTAATCCAGGTCGATGTCTGAAGCTGGTGAGAACGTTTAAGAACGACGATGGAACGACATCCACTACAACTGAGATTGTTAGGGATCCTAGGGTAATTGCAGTATATCTCAAGATACGCACAACGAAAGATGAGCAGTTCATCAAGCGCTTCTTGAAACAGGCGGACTCAAAGGACAAGCGGGAGGAAACCATTGAAAAGAAGGAACTGGTGATGAAAATGAAGAAAAAGCAGGCTCAGGAATTAAAGAAAGTGGAAAGACCAATCCTGAGCGGGGGTGGTCGGAAACGGAAGCTGGATAAGGATGATGACTGGTTCCCCAGCAAGAGTGAGAAGACCAAGGTCACGAGAAAGTTGCAGGCCCCTAAACGTAAGTGTGGAAAGTGTGGTCTACTAGGACATGTGAGCACCAGCGCCGAATGCCCAATGTTCATTCCAAAACAGGAAGTGAAACGTAAAAGTAAGGGGAACAAAAAGATGAGGAGGCCACTTCCACCAAGTCAACAGAGCAAAACCGATAAGGAGAAGAAGCCGACTTACTCCACTTTAGAAGACGATCTCATGTTGAGTAGCAGTAGCGACAGTGAAGATGAGAAAAGCTCCGAGTCTGATTCTGATTCTAGTTCTACATCCGATTCAGACTCTTCCACGTGCACTTAATAACTCCACGGATACCACCAGATGTATTTAATATTACCAGTGAAATAAGTAAACATTTAGTATTTTTAGTAAACGCCGACATTTAAGCTATGATATAATTTTTAAAAAACTTATACATACCACTTGCAAGAATTATTTACTTTTTTAAAATGTGTATAAATACTCCTATGACCTATATAAATCATTAAAGATTTATAGACCTTTCATTTTGTATATTATCATTTACATGATTTACATGTATTGTAATTTATAGCAATTAACTAAATTTGAAACTTTGAATACAAACAATCATAATTATCACAACTCTTACCAAAAGCCATCTATTAAGATTATAAAATTATCAATCAATTGACAATTAGCAACATCTATTCAAATTAAGACATGATATACTAAAAAATCATATTCATATAAACATGCTTCTAGTCGTCTGGTATTTACCTTAAGCAAAAGAACAAAGTCTTGCAGTCTCACTATCATCATCATCAAGTCACCCCTTCTCCAGTCACCCCGAAAGCATCCAGAAAAGGCGAGAGCAGAGCGAGGGAGTGACCAGAATGTTTAAACTCATCTCTAGGTAAACAGAAGGACTGCTAACAAAAGAGCATTTAATAATCCAATCCAGCCACACGACCAAGTCCCTATTTCTCAGTCATGGAAAAGAATAAGCTCCAGAGTAATGTGCATCTGGTCATGCTACTCCGTCACCAAGGCAGTGTTCCTATCAGAATCGTATGCTGATTAAGAATGTAGTGAAGTTGGATTAAAATTAGTTATAGATGGATAGGGAGAGGACTGTTTTTATAATTTTAAATCTGAGGGAGGCTTTTAGAATTTAAAAATATGAGGCGTGCTCGACAGTCAAGTGATGGTGATCGTGACAGTGATCGCTCACTGGACCGTCGCTCTGCTGGGGATAAACGACGAAACCCGGAGCCCGTCAGGTCAAGTACTAGTCATGGATATCACAATAGCAGGGATCACAACAATGAGAGGGGTTACAATCACCACAGGGGTGGAAGTCATAATCACAGCGTCAATAAAAGCGTCAGCTCAATAAAAAGCAATGACTTTAGGAACAGCAGCAGTAATCAATCCCATTATCAGCACCGCCGTGTCAGTCCTGTTCAGAACCGTAGTCGGAGTATTGGGGGAGATGGGAGAGGCTCGGGAGGGAAGTTTTCATCTTCACAGAGATCCTCACCAAGGAAGTTTAATGTCGACCATCGTGATCGGAGTAGTAGTCAGCAGTGCACTAGGGATTATCGGGATCAGCACGATCGTAATAATTTTAGAAGCTCTCCTTGGAAAATGAAGGACAGGGGGAGGGATGAGGATAGGAAAAGAGGAGCAGGGGTGACAACATCTTCCAGACGTGCATATCCTTCCCCGGTTTCAGGCAGTTCTAGAAATAGTCATGGAACCTCCAATTCGCTCTCTACAGGTTCCTCGAAAATGACTCATGAGGAACGTCATCGTGATAATAAGAAGGCTGATGATAATAATAAATTGACCAAGGTGGATAAAAGATGGACCAAGCCGGAACGTTTTGAAAAGCGAGGGTAAGTTATCCAGCATCATAAAAATTTAAGCCTATCCGGTTGATAAGTACCAGTTTTTTTAAATACTTAATTTGAATCTAATAATGTTTAACTTTATGCAGGCTCACAGGAACACCTGAGAAAGCGAAAGCTGCAGATGAAAGAGTGGAGACTACTGATTTGGTGAAATCCAAATACGCTACAGCACAAGCCGGGTCTTCAGGAGCGTCCTCCAAAGGTAGCGAGCTAACTGAAACCAAGCAGTTATCCGAACGGGGGGAAACGAGCAATACGAAAATCTTGAAACGAAAAAATTGTCTCAGTGATAGAATCGAGAGCAATCATAGTAACAGTCGTAACAATATTGGCCCAGCCAGAAGCACTGATATTAGAAACAAAATTAGTCATCCCCGCCGCCTGAGTCCTGTTCCTTTTCAAAATCACAGTCTTAATGTTGGGGTCAGAGCTGCGGTTCGTAAATTTGCATCAACTCCTACAAAACGATTACTTTCTTCACCAAGGAAGCCTTATGTGGACCATCATAGTCAACAGCCAACAAGGGCTTCCAGGAATATTCCTCAGCGCAACCACATTAACCGGGGAACTGGTAACTTCCGTGCTCCAATGAAAGACGGTAGGAGGGAAGTTGATAGGAAAAGAGGGCTGGTGGGAGCAACCGGATCCAGAAGTAAATTACCGCTATCTGCCTCAGCAAGGGCCAATAAATTGTCTCTCTCTGCAAGTTCCAGGAGCAAGTGTCCTCTCTCTGGAAGTTCCAAAAAGTTGCTTGCTGCTGTATCAGGAGGTTCTCGACGTAAATTGACTGTGGGCGTCTCGGGAAAATCTAGGAATACTTCCGGTATCCCGTCCTTGTCTACAACTTCTCCAAAGCTGACACTTGAGGAACTTCACTGTGACAATAACAATGCTGATGATTATGATGAGTTAACACAGGTTGATAAATGGGTGAGATCAGCCCCTGATGAGCTTTACTATATGCGGCAAATGGATGGGTAAGTTTCAAGAGGGATATTATTCAGTAGTAAAATAAGTAAATACATGAAAAATTGATAACTCAACATGTAGTAAATAAACTTACCTGTTATGTTTCTAAAGGCATGCGGTAGCTACGGAACGAACACAAACTCTGTGTGAAAAATTTAAGGCCACACTGTTGACGAAATCCAAACATGCTAGAGTAGAAGCAGAGGATTTAGGAGCTGCCAAAATGAGTGAACTGATTGAAATTGAAAATGTATACTTGGTCGAACAGCGTAAACTGAAGAAAATTAGCAAAACCAAACGAAAATGTTGCCATGGTGCCAACGCATGCACAAAGAAGACCAATGCTCAGGGTGATTGTCTCAGTATTGAAAATTCTTCTTCCTCGTCATCCCCATTTCCGGACTTTGTCACTGCAAATGCCTCGTCGGTTCAATCTTTACAATCTGGAAACGGTGAGAAGTCTGCTAAAAGTAAAAATAAGCATTCAATTGAAGTGGTCAAACAACCAAGTGGCTACCCAAAAGTGGGAGAAAACCTTCAAAATGGACTGTTGGAGCAAGGAGAGCTTATTGAATCAGACATTGAGCAGCTAGAAAAAGAAGTTATCGAAATCGAAATCACTTCGGAAAGGATTAGGAAGTCGATGGAAACTGATTTAGATGACTGTATGAGCGAAATGTCTAGTGACAATAACAACTCATCCCCTCATTCACCAAAATTATCACAGGATAATAAAATTAATCTATCAGAAGATAATAATAAACAAGAGTCAATGGAAGAAGGTGAATTAGCTGACTCCTCACCATCAGACATGGAGGACCAGAGCTGTTTGTCACTTATTAAGCCAAGCAAAGAACTGGCAGCTCCCAATATAAAGGTCGAGAAGATGTTAACTGATATTTCAGTTGCCGCCAAGCCATGTTTGAATACGTCCAGTGAAGGTGATTCTTTACTCAAAGAAATCTCTGCTATCCCAGCGCCTCCAGCTGCCTCAACTTCAAAGATGAAAAAAGATTGTTGTAATAAAAAGGAAGAAAGTGGTAAGAAAGAAGAACAGAAAACAAAGCAAAAGGTTTTGAAGAAGAAAAAGTCAAAGAGTACGAAAAAGACTAGTAGTAGTGACAGCGAAAAGGGGAGCAATGCCAGCGACCAAGTCAAGTCATCATCTTCCTCCTCTGAGGTAGATGAGGAAGAAACTGGCTCCTCATCTTCCTCCTCGGACAGTGAGGGAGGCTTCAGCATGACTCGTAGCGATACAGCGAACAGAGAATTAGAAAGACGTAAGAAACATCCTCGGCGGCTTCATGACGAATTATGGCACAACGACCCTGGCTTAATGAATGACGGACCTGTGTGCCGCTGCAGTGCTAAAGCAAGACGCTTCGGAATACGACATGGTTTCTATCCTGGAGAAGAGAAGATTGAACCATGTGACCCCTTCACAAACAACAAGAATAAACTTTACCACTATAGGATAACAATATCGCCACCTAAGAATTTCTTGATTAGTACACCGACTGTGATAAATCATGATGGACACGAGTACATCTTTGAGGGCTTCTCCATCTTTTCCCACTATCAACTGGATCTAACTTTACCGCCATGCAAAGTTATCCGGTTTAATATTCGCTACGACGTTTTTGTTGAGGAGGAACGTTTCCCAGAATCATTTTGCGTGAAAGAACTTCATCTATTTGAAACTTATCTATTTCGGGAAATTTTGGAGCTGGTAGATTTAAAGTACGACTGGACTGAAGAATGTGGCTGCTCCCAATTTCATTTGATGCCCAGGTTTGTTCGGCAATTACCTGATAATGGACAAGAAATCTTATCCATGAGCCGCGTGATTATCCATTTGCTAAAAAGTGACAAGGAACTTGTCAAAGAAGAGGATCTGTCCAAGCTTTACACAGTGGAGCAAAGTGAATGGCAGAATTTTGCGGATAGACACAAGGGCACTATTGTGACCAAGTGGGGAATGAAACCGTGCGCAATCAGGGTAGATCAAATCGATCGAGATGTATCTGGTCGAGAAGTCATGGATGAGGATGGGATTCCGTTTCCACTCATAGTTCACTTTGGCATTCGACCTCCCCAGTTATCTTATGCCGGTAATGCGGGTTATCAGAGGGCTTGGCGACGATACGTGAAATATCGGCATTTGCTCTCCAATATGCCTAAACCGTCACAGGAAGATAAATCAAAGTTACTTAAAAAAGAAATGAAGCTGCAGGCAATGCGAACAGCTTCAAATATGAAAAGGGATGTGACCGTTGCCATATCTTCAAAGGGATTTCGAACAACTGGAATCTGCTGCGACCTTGTTCAGGTATATATGTATACCATTTTGTTGAAATGAATATTCCACCCAATTATATTATGTAAGTATTTATCTCTTTTTTCATTTAAAAAAAGTTACATAATCTAATAATAATTCTTATGTTCTTAGCATGCAATGCTGATTCCTGTCCTTGTGGCACATTTGCGATTCCACAAATGCCTGGAGACACTTGAAAAGAGCATGGACTACATATTCCGTAATCGCTACCTATTACAATTAGCCATGACCCATCCAAGCTACCGAGAGAATTTTGGAACCAACCCAGATCACGCAAGGAACGCGCTGACCAACTGTGGTATCAGGCAGCCAGAATATGGGGATAGAAGAATACATTACGCATCCACACGGAAACGCGGAATTAATACACTTATCAACATTATGGCCAAGTAAGTTAAATATTATGTTTAGCTGCTTGTTTGTCAGGTACGAGTGTATATAACTGGATTTATTAATTATCTCATAGATTTGGGGCAGACCAAGAGACTGAATCGGATATTACTCACAACGAGAGACTGGAGTTCTTGGGGGACGCTGTCGTTGAATTTGTTACCTCCATTCATCTATTCCATATTTTTCCGGATTTGGAGGAAGGTGGATTGGCCACATATAGAGCTGCCATTGTACAAAATCAACATCTTGCTGTTCTTGCTCAGGTAAATAACTATATGAATAGGCTAATTTTGAATGAAACACAATCGATGAAATCCAAAAGATTTTTTATCATTACTTAATTACTCTTGATTCTCAAATAATTTCAGACACTCGGTTTGGACCAATTTATGTTGTACGCTCACGGAAGTGACCTCTGTCATGATTCTGAACTCCGTCATGCAATGGCTAATTGTTTTGAGGCTCTGATGGGTGCCCTGTTTCTTGATGGTTCAATCGATGTATGTATTTGTAAAACTGACATTATGAATATAATGAATATATACATATTTAGGACATATTGAAATTATTGACCCGGTTTCAAAATTATTTGCAGGCTGCAGACCGTGTATTTGGTAACACCTTATTCGGAACTAATCAATGTTTATTGAATTTGTGGAAAAACTACCCTAAGCATCCTTTACAACAAGAAGAACCGGATGGAGACCGCGAATGGATTAGAGACTACGATGTCCTCAAGAGACTTGCTGAATTTGAGAGTAGTATTGGTGTGGAATTCCGTCACATTCGACTTTTGGCACGAGCTTTCACGGACCGTAGTTTAGGTTACAATAATTTGACACGGGGCTCAAACCAGAGGTTGGAGTTCTTGGGGGACACCGTTCTCCAGTTGATATCATCGGAATATCTGTATCGCCATTTCCCAGACCATCATGAAGGGCATTTATCTGTAAGTTGATATTCCATTTCATTGATTTTGATACCAACATACTACTTACTAATATGTAGTTTGAAAAGTATTTTTTTCATTAATATTTTTTTTAGCTGTTGCGGAGCTCGCTAGTTAATAACCGAACCCAGTCACTGGTTTGTGATGATTTAGGAATGTTTCTGTATGCCATGAGAGGGGATCCAAAATCCGAAATGAAAACAAAAGACCGAGCCGATCTCCTGGAAGCCTTCTTAGGTGCACTTTATATTGACAAGGGGCTAAGCTACTGTATTCGGTTTTGTCAAGTTTGTTTCTTCCCACGACTGAGTAAATCAATTACGAAGCAAGAATGGAACGATCCAAAATCCAAGTTACAGCAATGTTGTCTTACCCTCCGACAAATGAATGGTCGTGAACCCGATATTCCAATGTACAAAGTAACCGAGTCCCTAGGACCGACAAATACCAGAACGTATATAGTAGCTGTTTATTTCCGTGGGACGCGACTAGCTACTGCTCAGGGCCATAGTATTCAGGAAGCGGAAATGAACGCAGCTGCACTTGCAATTGAAAGTTCTGCCCATTTATTTCCTCAATTGTATCATCAAAAGCGCATCATGGATAAGACTAAAAGTTTTAATTAACGATGCATAATATTAGTTATAAGTAAAAACACTAACGAATACCTTCTCCGAAACAGCCAAGCATTTAGTTATTTTCTTGTGTGATATTTGAACCAATTATTGCAAAGGTAGAGAAGCCGTTAACTGCATTTATTTATGTAATATGTACAACTGCAATACTGCATTTATAAAGGGGCATAATTTAAAGTAATGAGAACATTTAAAGTGTTCAAAATAATAGATTTACAAAACAAGGTCGGAAGACGTTAAATCGCATTCAACGATTTAAATTGTAGTGATATTTAACGAAAGTAAATGTATTAAGTTTGTAGTTGAGCTATACCAGGGCATAATTTTTCTAGTAAAATCACGGTAAAATAAAATTTAACTCGTCAAAGTTAAGTATTAAGTTTTAATTTTAATCCTTCTATAAATTACGGAAAGGGATAATAAATTAACAGTAATTCATGTAGCATCGATCTTCTCGGCGTATTGCCGTGCAGTGACAATGACAGCATCTGTGACAAAACTAATAAAGCGTTTGTGACGTTTAGGCAAATTTGAATTACATACAATGGTCGAATATAAAATCGACATTTGTTGGCATATCTATATATATTTTATAGGGCATTAATTTGTCCAATTTGAGGTCAAAGTCACAGGTCAAACATTTTCTACCAATTCACTGGCTGCCATTCTTAATGAAAAAACGTAATAGATAAGTAAATGTATTAAAGACAATTTAGCTTAAAACTACCCTTGAACTTGTACAGTCATAGTTTTAGAAAAAACGCACGTGAGTGAGCTCTGTAACTGTTTCCAGGGGAGCTAGTTAACGTTAAAGTGTCAGTACACTTAACATTGCATTTATCCTCAGTATTTCAACACATAATAAATGACTAAAGTATAAAAAGAAAGAAAATATTATGTATAATTATATTACTACACAGTTCCGCACCTGATTCGCAATGGAAGGGGCATGTGATGATTCTATTCTTTAATGTTAGATTATACAACTAGTGATTAGTAATAGTAATATTGTTTAATTTAGTTGGCAGCATTGGATCAAGAGTTAAAAGTTACCAGAATTAGATCAGTCTGGCTATATCTCTATCACATATATGACTACTGACTATTATTGGTGCGGAGATATTGGTCTCTGCTCAGTTTGCTTGTAAAGGCATAACACTTTATTCTCCAAGAATTCAAAATCTAGTAAATACGTTGAAAACAGATAAACTAAGGGGTGATAATGACAAAAACTAAAATAGGCTATGTGTGAATAGATTCATTAAATACTATCTACTTTGCATTGAGGCACTTTCGGGTTGTGAAAACTACAAACTAACTACCACATGCAAAGAGGAAGAACAAAGTTATCCAACGAACAAGAAAATACAGAGCAATATTATGATCATATAAATTTTTTGACTGTTGATTGATTATATATTAATCCACTACGATATGCGATACAAGTTACAAGTTCTTGCTCTTAAGTTTTACGTATCATTAATCTGCCAATGTCAAAATGGGGGGTCCGTATTCGTACTATGTAGTTGAATTATATTGCAATTTACTTATCATGCATTTATTTTAATGTAATACAGGTAATGTGGATGAAATACAAACGTTCAAATTAATTAACTATTGTTTGTACCATTTTTAATTAGTCAATTTGTTACACCCGTAGTTCTCTAAGTATTTCAAGTTTAAAGATGCTATTATTGTTATCTATTGGTTGAATCATGAGTTAATATTACAAATTAAAATTGTAAAACTGTAAAACTTCCTTTCTTTTACAAGACGATGCGCTTCCAGGTATATCTCCATGCAGCCCACATCAGCATAGCGTGTCCAGCAATGTACATCGATCCATTGTATCTGTTGTACACATTTTACTTTGGTAATTATTGCATAAAAAAGAATTTAGATTTTTTTAACGTGCCAGTAAGTATATGAATTGCATTACCTTAGTACAAAATTTCCCAAGTAGTAGTCTCCAGCATGAAACCATCTTCCAAAAATCCAAATTGCTCCTGCAATCGCAGTAAAGTGAGGCATTTCCATCCCTCCGATGATGATATAAAATAAAAAACAGGGGTAAATTTCAAGCGTACTTTGTAGAGCTCTGAAAAGTCATGAAAAGGGTAATTTTTTGAATACTTTACTTTAACTTTAAAACATCTCAAAAAAAATCATTGAATGAATCGTGTAGAATCATATAATCACCTGTAATAACACATGAAGCCGTCCGCACAATCGTGATGTAGTAATTCATTGGAAATCCTGTACTTCACCCTTGCTCGATCAACGTGCCACGACTCCCATGCTAGAAGTAATGTGCTGGCCCATCCCATCAATAGAGCGTGCCTGAAGCCCTTAGGAATTATAAGCGGAATGTCACCGGCAGGTTTGAGGTGAAATTGAGGTTCCATTTCATAAGGCATCAGACCTGGACCTTGCCATGTATTCTCGAAAATCATTGATCCTCCTTCTATAGGGAACTCTTGTACAGGGCCATAATCGCAGAAGACCTGGAAGACAAAAAAACATGTATCTAATTTGAAGGATCTACGACTAAAATAATTATATGTGAAGCAGAATAAAAATTAAGGTACCTTCGTTATGCCACTCATGACTCGTTCACAGCCCACAGTCAACCACTTTAGGAACATTTTTAGGACGTCTGGCCAGATGGCGTCAAGCAGTCTTCCTTAGGGTTTACTGAAATAAAGTTGACTACAAAAATTTTGAAATTTTAAGAACAAAGCTACCTACAGAATTTAGCCCGTGGGTAAATCTTAGCAGTCTCATAAAGAAAACTACGATATATATTACGTTTATAGTAACACACGGTCTTCTTGGTCTTACTTAATTGGTAATGAGATGACATGGCATGGCTACTTTAACGTTAATTAAAGTAGTCTTCAGGTTACATACACTTCAAAATTCCCTCCCACTATCCACCAGCTCATGTATTTACTTTCTCATTAAATCATGATGATTTAGATTTCTATATTTTAATTGATGTTAGGTTAAGTTGAAAAGAGAAAGCTGTTTTATGGAAAGTGCAATAATGGATGGCTAGATTGTGAGAATGTTGCAGTGTTATCAGTTATGGAATCTTACTTTTAAAAAAGTTGTTCTTACTTATTTAAAGTTGTAACTTGTAACAATATACAAATACGATCAAAATAATATCAAAATACGATTAAAAATACTACCAGAAACTTGACTAACTTCTTGGAATAATAAAGGGTCGAAATTTGGGCTTGTAAAAATTTAAAAGGGGGCCTACCGTATTTCTCAACATCTGTACCATCACCTGCACTAAAAAGGCGTTCGAAACTCCCCAATTTAAGATTTTAAAAACCGTGTGTTACTATAAACCTAAACTCGCTATGCTATACAATTAAAGTTGTGTTTGAACTTTAAAATTAATGGATTTATAGTTAAGAAAGTTAAAGTCAAAAAAGAAAGAAAGAAAACCTGCCTTGCTTCAGACTTCAACAAAATTGGTCAGTCTGATGATAACAAGTGCGAATGCAACTTCAATCCCAATGTTTTACACGTAAAGGTTGATACATAACGAAGATAAGTACGAAATAGGTCGCCTTTCTTTGAATAGCCTTATCCCTCTCATGTTCTCAACATGAATCTCTTCCTTCCAATAATGAGCGAGTCGTTTATGTTATAAATATGCGGTCCAGGGAGATAGCATATAGCATAAGGAGGTATCATTCCCTATCTCATAATGCAATAATTTCACTTTGTTGATTGTGCGGAAGGGGCACGCTGAGACTGCATGCAGTGGCAGCACTGTAGCATTCATGATGATTTCAATTGAGACTTCAGACTTGTAGTTGTAACGTAACGACTTTTTGAGAAGAAGTAATTAAACTGCTGGTCTAATGATTTCTTATGAATATTGACACTGAAAATTTTTGATTATACCAAAATTCTGGATCACCCCAACATCCCGAGGAAGATATGAGTGAAATCATATGAATCGTAAGTTTTTTTTAATTTGGTTTTAAAATCGTTGTATTTTGTATAACTCGGCGAAGAGTATGGAGAAGCGCCGAGGTTTTTTGCAGATTCATGATCACGATCAGCTCCCTAAAGTACCCAATGTGTACAAAATTTGAGCGAAATCGTATGTAGAAACCTTTTACTCATGAGACCATAGAATTATGGATTAATCACTTTTCCCCAGTAAGTATTGGTAATAGTGATGACGATGCCATTCTCTCATTTTTTTTCCTTTCTCTTCCTTCAGGCGCATTCCAAGCGGGTGAAAGGGAAGGAAATCAATGTGAAATCAATTATTTTATGGGGGTCTCCGATTGGTTTTCAATGGAGGAACTATATAGACTTACTGCGGTGAGTTTCCCGACGTACAGTGCACGTACACAGATAATACTAAGACTGAGCATGATGATGCTTTTAAATGCTACTTTTTTCCAACCCTGTGCGATCTGTTGTCCTACTCGTCATTGCTTTCTCTTGTGCTTCCCTTCAAATTCTGGAGACTCGTTCCACCACTGCAATCTGCAATGAACAGAAAAAAAAACAAAGGAAAGGAAAACGGTATTTACTTTTTTCCAACAGAGAAAGAGAAAAAAACAGACGAGATAAAGTTTGGGAGGAGAGAGAGAAGGAAAAAATAATAATAGTTTTCATGATGCCAAAGCAAATGCCATTATGTAATAGGAGGAGACTGTAGGAGCCAAGCATATAAAAAAGTGTTAATTTGTATGCATAGGAGGTAAGTTAATAAAAATCCCGGGTGGAGGTTTTTAGAGCTCACTAGCCCTCTCCTCCATTCATTTATTGAATGAGCGTGTCGTGTGTTTGAGAGCTAGTGCTGCGTGTGCCAATGGAAGGAGAAAAAAAAATAAGAAGAGGAATTACTCTTTTATTGTTGTAACTGTAATGGTTAGTCGTATTTTGAGAGTGTTATCATCCACTCCATTTTCTCCTATTTTTATATACGAAAGCTGCACTCTAGATGGAGTATATATGTCACCATCACTATTACCCTCATCATCATCAACCTCCTCCTCTTCCTCCTCACTATTACCATTTCATTGGCAATTTAATGATTTGCCGACTTTGGCTATTTTCTGATTCCTAGAAAAGGAGACGAGGAGTAGAAAAAAACTTTCCCTTTTTTTCCTTAAGTAAAAAGTAAGTATCCAGAGAGAAGGGAGAAAAGATTTGAGTGTAAATCAACTGATATTGTGTAAGCGTGGGAGTTTGAGATGGAAACTCTCTCATGCTAATTAACCTTCTAATTCCTTTTATTTCTGGTGAAGTGATCATGGGAGCTGGGGAAACTTTTTTCTTCATCAACTCCCCAACTTGCTACTTTCAAGTAAGGCAGTTATCAAATCAAATCCATCTGGAGTCTCTGTACATTCATCAAGGTCACATTTATTTCGAGGGTGTAATAACGCTAAAACTGGGAAAAGACACATGGATGGGGTATAATGATAACAGCGATGATGATAAGGAAGGATGATAGCTGGTTGGAGCTAGGGATGGAATGCGCTGTTTATAAATGTACAGGACTACTTTGGAAATGACTGGCTTCTCCAGAAGTTTCCTCCATTTTGGGGTAGTGCTTAAGGAGACGGAAAGTAAGTGCTAAGCGGGAGTTTGCTACTTTCCTCCAACAGTAATGTAAGTTTTAAGCAGGAGTAGGTACATTAACACTGTCATGCCTAAAGGACGGAGACAGTTATTGTGATAATGATCTTTGTTTACGCATTTTCATTTACTACTAATATCTGAATTCTGTGTGATTTCTCCCCACCTTATGCTCCGTTTCGACGTTTCTTTCTCCCCTCTCCAAAAATTTTACTTCCTTTTCCCTTATCCTGACTTTATGTTTATGCTGAGCTGGTGGGCTCCTGACTTTTTTCCATTTCACCTTCAACCTTCTTGAGAAAATGGGAAGAAACTTTTGAAATTAGCCGAGTTGTTATGATTATTTTCGTTGTTATCAAAAGAGAACAACTTTCACTTGTTTGGTAGTAGACATATTTTTCTGTAGTTAACCAATGTAAATTTACACCTTGCCTAAACTATTTGTAAGTTGCTAGACCAAGGACCTCGAGTCAATTTGACTCGTTACGGAGACCTTGTAATTGCAATTGTCAACCGTCTCTAATGGTGCTAATAACTAATGGACATTGCCAAACATTTAGAAATGATGGCAAACTTTGCAGAACTTACAATTTTGAAATCATTTAGTCTGACGCTGTTTGGAAGGAACTGGAAGATTTTTTTTTGAAAATTCCAGTCCACTGGAAAATTGGCAAACGTTGGCTGATTTCTTAAACATTTGCAACAAAATTTTTTTTAATGCTCCTAATGACTAGTTTTTTGTTGTTACCCAAATATTTGTCTTTTTACTTCACCTCATCTACACAAGTACCAAAAGTTTTGGGAAGATTATGACGATTGTTACGTATATTATGCGTTTATTAAACATTAAGATTGTGATATAATGAGATGGATCATCATCATCACACTTGTTTGGAGGAGAACTCCACTCCATAACGCCCAGCCAGTCATTATATTGTACGTGGGGACGTACCAACAAAAATGACTTTGTTCCCTTCCATCTGGAAGACCAAGTGAGTTCTAAGTAAGTGTGAAAAAAGAAGTCAACTGGAATTTAGTTTCGTGGAAAAATAGATCCCGTTTTTTGTTGGCTAATAATAATAACACGACAGTAATAATATGCTTCCTTGCGTTGTCGTCAGTGCGATCGTGTCGCAGGCTACAGTTATGTCTGGCGTAATGTTTAGGTAGATGGAAAACTTTTTTTTCCCTATCATAGTTATACCAGGAACAGAAGCGATCTCGTGAGTCTCCTTCCCTCTCTCTCTGCCTCTCATGAAAGAAGATAATGATGACACTTGATTATCCCATTTTTACGACCTTTGCCATCTTCTCCCTCTTTACTTTTCCTCCTTCCTCTCTCGCACATCAAGAGACCGTATCTATGGCAAGGGTACATGTAATGGAAGCTCAATAGAATTGGAAAATTGGAATGGAAAATAGGGAACTGAGAAGGATGGAGATTTTCCCCCTGATTCATTTACACATTTCATTTCCTATTTTTTCCCTCCTTCCCTCTCCCTTCCACTACTTCTACTCCTCTTATTTACTAATTCACTTTCGTCTCTGCATTTTCCTGGATTAATGAGCCAACTTGATACATGACAATGGAGTTTTGTCACATTTGTTTGTACATTCTTGAATTACATAAACTGGAGAGGGAGAAAAAAAACAGGAAGAAATGAGCTTGGAAAACCTTTCCTCATCACTATCTTCACCATCAGTTGCAAGACTCTCACCTAGATTCACTTTCATTTCAGTTTTATTATATGCACGTGGATATTTACCTTACCTTCTAAGCCCATTCCTATGTTAATAGAGATAGTCGGGAAAGCTCAGGCTGGTGTGACTCTTCATATAAGAATGATAATACATGCAATAAATGGGATCTTTGCTTTTTTCCCTTTCCAGTTTCTTCCCCACACCCCATAAATGAAGTCAAAGGAGAATATTTGGAAGATGAAGAAAGAAATGAACAGATTTTTATTAGCTCTGTATCCATTTTTCTTTTCCCTTCCTTCCCTCATAATCATAGAAGGGAATGAAACGAAGCTCATTCCCTCTAATTTCAGAATATCCGAGGGTAAGAAAGGGAAGGAGAAATTAAAATGCGTTACGTTAATACACCTCAGCTCCTCGTCATTTTAGATCCATAATGCATATATACCTACGAACTATACGCAGTGGATGGCTGTCTTTCCCTAAAAGTGCATTTCGAAGAAGGAAAACGTCATCAACTCCTCACTTACCTTTCTTCCCTCCATCTCTGAAATTTAATTGGCTTCCAAGATCAACTTGAACCGTTGATGCATCATCCATGATAACCTTCTCGTGGAAAATCTGAAATTTCCTACGTATTTACTTAATGCAGCTTTGAGAAATAAATGAAATTTTTTTAGCTTTATTCCTATTTTTTCTCTAACTAGGCAAGTAAAAGTTTAACTATTTTATGTTTTTTTTTGTCTAACAAAAAAGTTACAGAAATACAGTATCAGTATCTGTAATCCGTATAGTTGTTAGCTCCGAGAAAATGAGTGCAACATCGCCACAGTCCCCACTCTCTAATATAAAGCTGGCAAGATATTTTCTCGTTTGTTTATAATTTAGTTGATATGAAAATTTGCATTTTATGAGTAACTCGAAGCAATTCATATAATTTTTAAACACAATCTGGTGGAGACCTCTTGCATATAGAGGTTCTCCTTAAAGGTGAAATAAGCCAGAAGGGTGGACAGACAAAACTTGATTATGCTTTCTTCCCCGGGAAAAGGGCTCCACATTCTCCTTTGCATTATCATAGCCTAAACGTGTAGAGCGCCAGCACCACCACCGACCACCACATGCCAGAGGTGGTTATAGATGATGATGGTGGTAGCGCAGTGGTAATAGTGGTGAGGTTGTTAATATCAAGGAAATACAAGGAGAGAAAAAAAATCCTCTTTCCTTCAAGTTACATAAGAGTAGCTATAGAAAAGGGAGCATGTCCCATACATTTATAATTTTTGTCCTTTTTTTACCCAGCGGAGAAAAGAGAAAAAAAGTTTATGCTGATTATTTTCGAAAGCTACTTACTCCCTCAGTTCTTAGGCTCTACCTTATTCATATCCCCTTCCTGGAGAGAAAGTTATACTTTCTCTCATCATCAGGTAGGGAGCTACATGGACTATTTTTAAGTTAATACTTTCTCGCTCGTTCCGCTAAATTTATAGTCGCCACGGCTACATCTGGTTTTGATTACTTACTAGTTGGATATTTGGCCGGGCTATATATATTCCTGTTTTTCTTATCCCCCTCCGTTTCCTTCCCCCCCGAAAAAACCAAGGATTTTTTTATTGCACAACAACAGCAGCCATGCTTTTAGCGTAAACTTTAAAGGAGTTTTTTTTTACTTTCATAGATTTTTACAAAGAAAACTGGAATTAGAAGATATCCTCATCGTGCCCCCACCACCACCCTACCTTCTTGGCGGATGAGTAAATACACAGGTAGTGGAGTAGTTTGGAGTGAACTAACTGGTTATTATTATTATTATCGTCATCATATATATTTCAGGGAAGGCCCATGATGGAGGAAGGGAAGGAGATAGAAAAAAAATTCGTTCCTTTTTTCCGTCTCTGGAGGATAATTTTATAATAATGTTTTGGCTACGCTATGCCACCTTTGCAAAACTTATGCTTAGGAAAAACTCTCCTCGCGGTTAGGCCAAAGTTGGTGATATGGAGAAACTAGAGTTTTTGATAGTTTAAGAATACTCCATCCAGTGTAAAATGGTAACGTTTTATAATAGGGAATATGTTCCAGAGACTATGCATGTGGATAATAGGGCGAAAATTTTGTTTCAATGTCCATGGGGGTGGGTGGGCCTCTCAAAAGGGGAAAAAATCCTCTCCTTGAGTTTTTTTACCATCTTCTTTTTCATTCTTGTGGCTTCATCCTGTTTCCTCACGATCAGTGGGAGAAAGGTGATCACATGATAATCCACTTGAACTTTTCTAAGCCACCTCATCCCTTTTCCTTCCGCTCTTGGCTTTTCAAAATGCTTGTGGAAAACTCTTCCCAAACTTAAGGAACTGACTTCTCCCCTTTAAACAAATGAGTATGTCTTGTTATTATTTTATTTTGTGTTGTTTTTCGAGGAAAATGTAATTTTCATAAGTTTTGGTAAAAAAAAATAGGGAGAGAGTGGAGAAGGGGAAACCCTGCTGTATCCTGTTTAGTTCTGGTACATGAATGTGATTATGAAAGTAGGTATATGTATATGTGTTGGTTCAAGATTAGACCAACTTTCGAGTATTACGTAATGGGAATATTGCAACCGATACAATTTAAACGTATTATTAGCCCTTTGCATTTCCCAGTGGTTGAATGAAATGAATTTCTGGCGGAGAACTGAAAATTTGAAATTGTTGGTGCTCCAAAGTGGATTCCAGTTTTGTATGGGAAGTTGCAAAAGAAGTAAAGTAGTTGTAATGGAGAAGCACGAACTGAATGGCAAATATGTCGATGGCTGTAAAGTTTTTACTTTCTTCCTCTTTATTTGTTATAAAAAAGTAAATTGGGCAAATGAAGGTAGTGGGTATAATGCCTCTCGTTCCGTGTGGGATGGAGCCTGGATATATGACGTTTTTTCCTTCAAAAAACGTCCACACGTCCAACATCCACTACACACGTATCAGAAAGTAAGAAGTCAACCTGTGCAGTTCTTACATGGGATGGGGATATGTGGAAAAAATATGGGTGTGTACCAGCTAGTTTTTTTCGGATATGGAATGGAATAAGTATCAGAGTGAAAGTACGCACGGAAAGAAGATGTGAGGAAGAAAACTTTCTCCCCCGACTTTCTCTTTTTTAGTTCGTTTTTGGTCAAAAGTGTGTATTTTTTGCCACATATGAAAAAAGGAAAGAGTTTCTTATTGCAGAGTTTGTTAGAAAACTATTCCCGTCAGAACTATTTGACCAATTCGCAATTTAACTTTTAGGATGAAGAAAAAATAAGAATGGAGGTGGATGAGCTAACCTTTTCTTTTCATATCATCGTCATCATCATCATCATCATCCACTTTCTCCATCCATATTATATAAGTAAAGCCTATCTACTTTTTTCATATTCGCTGAATTTTTTCTCTCTCTCTCTTGAATCGCATAAGAGAAAAGGAAGTAGGGGAAGGGCGAAGTGATGTGGTGAGTGAGTTGAAAAAAATAATCCACTTAGAGAGTAAGTTTTGTTTGAAAATACGTTTCTCCACTGCACCACTACTTTTTGGTCACTTCAAATAGATACTATTTTTTTAAAGGAGGTTATGAAACTTGCTAGATATACTCCTCTCTTCCGCTCTTGATAGGGTGACTGGTCAAGGGAGGGGTGGTGGGGGTCGTAGCTAGAAAGCAGAGAATTCTTTGGCCGATTTCACTTCCGCTGCCCTGATGTCAAGCAAGTGATGGGATGCTTACATAGCGCCAAGACTTTGCAGAGGAGCCTTGTTGAACTGATGGTTGCTAAAATTGAAGTGAGTATGCCGAGATGGGTTCGATCCCTATGCATCTAAAATATTTGCAATGAAGGCGAAGGAGAAAAGTTTTCTTTCCTCTTCATTTTCATCCTTTAAATTAAGCGGGTGAAGGGGGCCCCCAAGACACCATTTCAACTAAAAGTGACACGTCCAATTTAATTTTGGTGAGGTTGGCTCAGATGAATTGGTTGGGTAAACTTGTTGAATTTCTAATTTCTTCTGGGGAAGACTGACATGACCTTATCTATCCTTATCATAAATTCAATTTCTAGGCAGTTTTTTCCCTAGCAAAATAAAAATGTTGAAGTGGCGTGAAATTTGGAACATTTATATTCATCGACACTATAATTTTCTTTTCATGATAAAATTCCGAATCGGGCAGCTTACCTACATTTAAGGATCGAGGACCAACACTGCTTATACGGGAAAACCAGTTTATTGAAATGCTGGTTACCTCATTATACTGTTATAAACAGACACATACACATGTCATGTTATCATAACGACTAAGCCGCCCAAATCTCATTTCAGAGATTTCTCTTTAGCTGTGACAACGGTCTTGCGTCGTGTTCCCCATATTTATTTAAAATGGTGATCGCCACATCGGAATTCGTCGTTTGACTCATTGACTTAATTCAAATATTATTCAATTTAAGTCTTACTTGTCAAATTCAAGTCAGTACTAAAATATAATAAATCATTTGTCTGCTTTAAAAGAACTTTAAGATATTTCTTAGATGGGGGGCTACATCGCATTCCGTAAAGCAAAGTGGAATTTTAGCATGAGCAGTTACTTTCACTCTCGTCTCGCCAGCAAACCTTTTTTTGATTCTATTGCCATCCTTCCCTAAAAGCTTTGAAAATGATTGATTAGGTCAATTGAATGTGATTTTTCCGATCCATTCTGCACCCCATTTACCACGAAGGTCCGTGGATAGAAAGCGGAGTGACCGTAATTTCAATTTCACTTATTTTATGTCACATCCTCGTCATCAAAAGTGATAGTGATGGTCAGAGAATTGAAATGATGGAGAGAGCATCCTCATCGCTTGCCTAAAGCCCCATCCATTCAGGGACACCCCCACCTCGATATCAACATCACCCCAAAGTCTTCCACCCTAAAAAACCAGAGGGAAATGGAACAGGAATGGAAAAATCCTGAAAAGTCTTATATAGCTCTATTCAACGTCCACGATGGAAATGAAAGACGACAAGGCAGAGAAAACACTTTTTATTCCTCTTTTTTTTGAAGTGCTGATCTGAAACATGTAAAAAACGTGTCCCAAGTCAAAAAGCAGTTTACACTGGAGGATGAAATAAGAGGGTATTTTTGGTAATGGCTATCCGACGACTGTACATCGTTCCGTCGCACATTCTCTGAAAGGAATGGACAATGTGACTGATATGCAATGCCTTCCATCTTCACACCCATGACATATCCCATTGCTTAACGCAAGACAAAGAATTGAAGTTGAAACACCAATTTTCCTTCCAATGACATCAATGTCCTTTCTCCCTGTCACTCTTTGAGTTATACTCATCATTTTCAATTTTCCCTTCAATATCGTCGTGGATGAGTGGAATAAATATTTTTCCCTTGCTTTTTACCCACCTTATTCTATCTTTTGGGAGGAATAAGAATAATGGCAAGAATGGGCTCTTTATCATCAATATTGTCTTGTGATCGTTCTAGTGATAGTAAAAAGATTACAGGAGCAAATGGGCGCGCGGATGTGAAGTGGTCAGTTATTTTTATATGCTTTTCAGTGTGGAATATATTTCAATATTTTTTAGCCATTTTATTGCCCTTCCTGTACATCCCATCAGACAATGTCCAAGCCAATGTCCTAGCTTGAACCATGTGCCATTGTCCCATAATGTGATATATGGATAGGAGGACAATTACCTTTCTGGTACAATGGCAAATTTCCGGATGGATTCTTCAACATGGCTATCTTGCACTTTCAGGTGGGCTAAACCGATTACTTTTTGATGGTGGTGTCATCATCTCTTAAGGTGAGCGCTATTTTTGGTAAATGCTTCTCAAGGTTAATGTTCTGAAAATATTGAAGATCCCGATTAAGTTTCCTTTGCTTCTGGAGAGAGACTCCAATTTCGTAGGTAGATCGATTTTCAACTAAAGCCTAAAGATCCGAGAGTAAGTGATTGTGGGAAAATACTCTTGACCAAATTTCTCCTCATCCCTTGTCGTAAAGCTGTCTGACCATACTATATATATCAATATATGGTCAGATATGGTTAGACTACGTTGATATGATATAGGAATCTTTCGTGATTAAATTTAAAAACTTGATAATTGGCAAGTGATAAGGATATTCATACTTGGCCATGCATATTGCTTCTCAGTTACATGAAAGCATGCAAAAAAACCGACGATGAGTTCATAAAGATCTCGCCCAGCTAGCTAGATAATAAGGGTTGATACTGCCTGGGAAAAAAAGTTGAACAGAAGGGAGCATCGACTGTAGAAGTCAATTGTAGTTTTGTAATGGGATCGCGTGGCATGGTGGTTAGCATGATCTTTTTAATGTGTGGAAATACGCTATATCCATCCATATCATAAGATATGTATATATCCCGCGGGTGTTGTTTCATCCATCCGGTGAAAATCACTGATTTGTTCTTGCTTGTTAGTAGGAAGGAGTACTGTGGGATCACAGAGCACTTTTGGTGCACTTCAGAGACTTTATATGTCGTCGGGCGTGGGCTCCATGCTGTGTTCAAAAAAAAAATTATAGTCAAACGCAACATTCCGTGCTTATTACATTACATTGTTGCACGGCTCCTGCCCTCAGCCTAACAAGCCCACGCCATTTTAAAGGATAAAGCAATGATAGCGAAAGCAGAGTAGAGAGGACGGATATTATGCTTTGCATGATTTCATGCATGCTCGCAGAAAGAGGACCTAAAGGATAAATAAATTAATTTACCAGTGTGATATGGCGATGAAAAATCTGTGTTTTAATTAACAAATTAAGGATCGGAATGACAATAGCTGAGAATTCCAGGCAGCGACAATATTTGCTGAATGAGATTGGTGCAGGGTAGAAAACATTTTTGGTGATAACATTTTAAACGGACTCTGTAGTAGTATTATTATTAATTTTCTTGGAGCGCTTGAGCCATTTGCAAGGATTCATGGCACAAGGGAAAATGTCCAGCATACACAACTTGAGTCTGCAGCAGCAGCGAACAAAACAGCATGGCCTTAGCTCTTCCACTCGTCTCTCTAGTTTGACCACCTTCTCCTGATAGTCTTTGTTTGACTTACGAAGTTGTCGAAGTTCCTGGAGTTACACGAGGGAAAAAGTTGTAAAATTGACTATTTGCTTTTATGTCAGAATTTTATAATGAAGAAGGGAAGGGATAAGCTTACGTGTAGCAATTCGGATAAAATGTCGACAAGCTCGTGCTTAGGAACGTCTTGGAAATTTCGGTGGAAACTCTCATTCTCGTTGGGATCCTCGACAACAATGCCTGCCAACTCGGCGCTACTCATATTTATAAACTTCTGTCAGAAGTCCAAGTCATATGAAAAATGTATTTTTTACTTTTCCTAATTTCCAGGTGTACAGGTCAGAGAGAGGCTGCTTCAATTTTGAATTTGCTAACAACAGGGGATAACTTTTAATCACTTCTCATTTATTCAACTTGAACACTTATAATCTTATACATTTTGGATTTCAAAACTTTTTCCTTGTCCAATTACTGAAATATTCAGTTTGCTATTGCAAACCAAAGAGTAATGAATAGGGATAAATGATTTTCGCTATCTATTCGCTAGCTGGTACGAGAAATTTGCAAACTTTTCTTTAGAATTATACATAATGCATGTAGCTGTTTACTCTGTGGGACCCGGCAACTCTCAGCTTGATAGTCACTCTTTCGTCGGATGAGACATAAATATTTTGGTAAACTTTGATGATTTCTGTGTGAAAGTTGATATTGGCAAGTTTGTCAGAAGAAAAGTGAAGCATGGGCTTATTGTGAATCCTTGAGTGTTACAAATGAGAACACTGTCAATGACTCAATATAATCTTCATCTTTAATATCATCTCTCACGCGTTACTCCAGTATGTTGTATATACATTTGCGTTTTATTATTTTCGTGTCAAAGTTTATACTTTATAGTGTGAGATGTATAATTGCCTACTGAAACATGAAAAGAGGTGTCTTGTTTTCAACTCCAGCGTGTCAGCGACATTTCGTTTTTCTGACTGACCTTATGATAAGATTATGAGTTTTCATGCATTTTAAAGCACGCTCCAATTACACGAGTATTTTTTAGGAAGCCTTCATTTTAATTGTGAAAAGAAATTGGCCAAGATTATGGCTTTACAAGGTTATACATTTTGTATAGCAGCATGAACTTAATCCAGTTCATTTGTTTATTATTTAAATACGAATTAATACTAAAATTGTGGCATGAATAACTATTTGTTTTTGTTTCCATTTTACTGCTTGATCAAACTATATAATAACTTTTACTATGACCACGCACGTACAAACTACAAAGTATATCTGTACAAAACACTGAAACGTTGACGTTGCAAGTAGCTATTATAAATGAGCCATATTACCTATAATATTATTACTTTCACACAATAAACTAGTTTACATTTGCGAAAAATATGTCATTCTGCAGTTAAGTTCAATACGAGCCAATTAAGTTCCAGGAAACGTTTACCTAGTCCCAGCATACCAGTCCAATAAAAACGCAGCTTCTCGCAATCCTCCACTCAATTCAATATTTTAAAGGAATCATCCTAACAATGAGATGTATCTGTAAGAAAGAATTGTCCGTCACCTCCAGCAGCACTACTATAAACCATTTTCTTCGAAGCTACGATGTTCTATCGCTTTTTTGCCGTTTTTTGTGTAGCTGTAGCAGTGTGTTTGGCACTGCTCGATATTGGGGCAACATGAAACGCGAGTAACCTCCACCGACCTGAAAATCTGACTGGCACACAGTCCGTATAAAAAAAGCTTCCCGGAAGGCAGGCAAGCACTGCAATGTATCAACGAAGGAATATCAAATGTCGTTTAAATAGGTTGTATTCCATTAAAAATACCATTACTCTCGCCATAGCTTTTACTATAGTCCTTTCCCTGAATTGGGCTCCGTTTCTTTTATTTTACTGTAGAGGGGCCGGGAGTTCCGGGAATCGTTATGACTCCGGCTAAAACTAAAGAATAAGATGAGATGTTAGTAATAAGTGTGGAGAAATGGGAAATGGATTTGTACTCCTTTATGACCGTGAAATCCGACGGGGAAAACCAACAAAATCAAAGTAAAAAATTCCTTTGTCTATTTTATAGATGGTGGCAGGGACGGGGGAAATGGTGGTAGTGGTAATGATGATGATGGTGGTGCTGCTCTTTATTTAATGGATTATTGCACTATTGCAGTAGTTATACTATGGAAAGAGAGAGACAGCGCTCCAAGAACTAACTGCTGCTATGAAAGGAGTAGTAACACTTTTTCGAGTGTCTTTTACTGGAATGTTGTATTACAAGTGTAGTGTACTCATGCATAGTCAATGTCAATTACAATACATGTTATTGCACTGACTGAATGTGAGAGTTGAGCTCTTCCCCAGTGCATTACTCCTACAACGACGATCTATTTCGCTCTCTGTGAAGATAATCCCTCCTTTTAGGAGAACCACTTTCCCCTGCAATAAGACAAGAGAGGGAGGAAATAATACGGGGAAAGTAAAAAGTAGTTAACTCTATTATGGACCATTTATAAAAATGGATGTAGGAAGTAACCCTACACCATTTTATATATTATCTTGATACTCGTCCTCTCTCTCTCACTGCCTTTCCCTGGTGCTGAATTAGGAGGAACTGCCCATTCCAGTTGTATATGTGCTCTTTTAAACAAGGAGGCTCCACTTTATTTCACTTTTTATAATCGTCATCATCCTCATAATAATTGTGGTGGTTAGTGGAACGGGTTGCTTCCAGGAGGCCAGGTCACTCCTATAACTTCACATGCTATCCCGTGGTGGAAAATAGAAACTCGGAGGAGGGGAGTGGTAGCAAAGGAAGGATGGCTGGAGTTAGAGCACTCCAGTTGGGAAAAAAAATTCCAATTGATTACAGAATACTTACCTTTTATCCATTATTCAGCTGAAAAGTTAAAATAGAACAATCATAAAATTGGAATTCTTCTAGTGATAGTTTTTACACCTTTCCTCCCACAGCCCATGTTGGTATATAGCATGTTTAGTATCCCGTTTTATTAACTTGTTTCAATTTCAATTGATGATGTATACGACGTAGTTGTACGGGACAACTGTATGGCTGTTTTTATAGGGACTCAATTTTTATTATATTTTTCTTTCTCCTACTACCCCTTCCACTCTCACGGGATTGATTTTTGGCAGTGAAACTGCTTAGGCGAAAGTGAAATGAAGGGAGAGAGAGGAGCAAAAGGGGTATGGAGGGAAAAAATGGGAGTAAGTGAAAGGAGATGGAATGAATTCCATGCGATGTCGATGTGATATTGATACGATATGAGAGGAATACTTACATTAGTTGAAATTGAAGGCGAAAATTTCCTAGTGGTTTGATATGGCCGCACTCGCCTCGCACATTCTTGAACTATATATTTTTATTGCACTATCTCCTCTTTCTAAGCTTCGGAGCCAGTCTTATTTACAGTTTGGGAGGAAGGGCCAAGACGAAAATATAAAAATAAAAGTTAGTTGATACTTGATTTTAAATGGTCACTTTCACTTTAATTTTCTCCAGAGTTTTTTTTTCTCTTCCAGTATTGGAATGCTTTGCAGTTGAAGGAAATAGTTTTTTATTACATCAAAAACTCTAAAGAATTTTTAGTCGGAGGCTGTGTTAAAGACGGTTTTAAAGGTGCGTAAAAATACTGGCTTGACGCAGTGCTCGCTCGCTGCCAAAGAAAATAAAAGTGTTGGGGAGAAAGCGTCAAGTAATACTAGTTGGGGCTACCCTTTGTTGCTAACTTACGTAATCCTGTTTACTTATGTATAGCGGCAATAATTTTTTGGTCATTAATTCAATATTTTTAACGAGAAACGCTCTCCAGCAGCTAAATAAAAAAGGTAGAATCTAATATGAGGGGAAATGGCACGTGCTAAATATGGGGTAATAAAATCTTCTAGTCTGGTCTGGTGGACCAATTCTTAAAATTTAATTGAAAACAGATAAAAAAAGTCCATTTAATCTTGGCTCTAAAATACGAGTGAAAAAAATTGATAAAAACCCCAAGTAGATTACTTTATTACCAATGTTGGCGTAACCAAGTTCATATAACTTTATCTGGTGAGGGGCAAGTCTACCTAACACATTTCATTATGCAGCTTGATTGAGGAGCGAATATTACTTTGAAGTAAACTCGTCCCACGTGTCCAGCTTAACAACGTAACAAAATTAGAGAGGATGATGCTGACATGAAAGTGTGGAATCTGGTCTGCAAAAAGGGATTGAAAATCGAAGGGAATAGCGTATCAGCCAGGGAGAAATGTTCAAGGTACCAAAGTTAGGAGAAACTTCGTGGGGGAAAGTTCTGTTCTGGTTTTCGGAGTAAAAGTTGAAAGTTGCCTTTTCAAAGTATTATTTACTTTAAATTTTGTTGGGAGAGATGATAATATTTTTGGAAGAGGGAAACAGGAGGATGGATCCAGTAAAGTGCAATGAATGATTAGAGAGAGTTCTATCTTTATGGATCGTTCCACCACCGCCACCACTGGATTTCCGTGCCATGCCAGTGACAGACTTCGTCTGTACAGCTATTATACTACGTTCTGGTTCCTGTTTACTGGCTTTTCGGGGGAAGTAATAATATATGGCTATCGTAATAATGAGTCTCGTCGTTTCCAACTGCCTGCCACTGCACTGCACTCCCACTACATATGCTCCATTCTCATTCAATTTGCCAATACAGGGGGAAATGCAGAACAGAAGTTGGCGCAACGGAACGAGATGGAGTTAGTCGGAATGGAAGTTTTTGGTTGGACACCAAAGAAGGGCTTGGGATAATATTGGGTTTTTATTATTATCATTATGTGCATATAAATATCGGTATAATGTACAAATACTCACTGTATGAATGCAGTCAGATTACTTAGATGCCCAACGACCGAGTATAAGTTTCGTCCCTCAAATGTAAAAGAAGATAAGACCACGCCACGAACATAAAACCAGACAGAGGAAGATAATTTGCCAGGCGATCCATATCCAAACCCGCACGGCGAAGGGGAGTGTGATGGAATGGGAGAAGGTAAGAGTGAAAGTGAGTGAACTTGAAAGTAAATGAGCATAACAAGTCATTTGGAAAACTATACTCTTGACAATATCACCTGTCCCATTTGGGAACTAACTGGTGGTCCTGTATGGCGGGCGATGCTACGCCAAGTTGGATGGATA
This sequence comes from Lepidocyrtus paradoxus, assembly GCA_034696885.1. NCBI lineage: Eukaryota > Metazoa > Arthropoda > Collembola > Entomobryomorpha > Entomobryidae > Lepidocyrtus > Lepidocyrtus paradoxus. Next base: position 1,722 of record JAQGAH010000108.1, on the reverse strand, counting down.
TGAATGGATTCATGGGAAAATTAAGCATATTTATGGCCCTGGCTTTTAACTTTGCTCATAGTGTGGCTCCTACATGAGATCTATGGAATCAGGAATGAAAGGAGTTGTGGAAATGAACTCGTAAACATTTTTCCGGAGCTCGTTTAATTCAGACGAGTATCGAGCAACTGGATAATGATACAGGGAGTTTATTTATAGAGATTGAAATAATAATAAAGTTTGTGGATTTTAATTAGTCTAACAATTAAAAAGGCCATTAATGTGCTTAAGTAGTAAAAACTGCTCGTACCTGAATGTTAGTAAAACTGGCTTCATACTAGTCTTACAACAATTGACGGGATTGCTGGTGGCACAGTGTTCACCTACTTGACTTTATTTTTTAAAGAAGGGGTGCTCACACGTTTAAACCTTGCACGAAAGTTTTGAGTACTTACATATTAATTATAATTATAATAGTTTGTCCAGTAATGAACTACAGATTGCTGCGGATAACTTCAGATTCATATGACTCCTGATGAGTGTGATATCTAGATATTTAAACTAGAGTTGTACTGATTGTAATTTTATTGTATTGTATTTAATTGTATTTTATATATAAAATTATCGCTGGTTCTGTTGATTGATGAAATACTGATCACTGACTTGTTCATCCCCGTCATTGATTCGGTTACCATCTACCTTCCTCGGGAACAGGTATCGGTATAACTGGGTGCAACAGCACCCAGTTATACCCAACTCGGATTTTGTTTTGTTTCGCAATTCCACATTTTCCGCCCTTAACTGCTCATTTTCTCTTCGCAGCTCGGCATTCATCTGTATTGGAAAAGATTTAGTTTCACATGAAAGATGATGAACACTAGTTAGTCAATTTTGTGACAAATCTTCAATCAATTAAATTGATACCTGTAAAATATATTCGTTTTGCTGCTGGATATTATTGAGCTCCTCATTTTGCTGATGTATATTTTCCTGTAGCTCCTGAATCATTTGTATGATGGCTTGTTGCTGGTGCTGTTGCGGGAACTCTGTAGAACTCATTTTTTAATATTTGGTGCACTTTATTCCAAATGTATCAATGACGTTTCAATTCCAATCTTTCACACTAGTTGTAGTTCTGTTCCGTGTGCCAGCTATCAAGCAAGTGTCGAATTATCTTTTACCTTCCTTACATGATAACATTCAAACTGCGAGTACATTAGGTCAACATATTTATCAAGTATAAAATGTCATTATCAAAAAAAAAATATTTGGTAATTTTTGCTTCGTGTAAATACATTGTTGGGACATTTCAGACCAAGTAAATAAAAATAGAAGGTTTTGTAAGTCAATGACACTCCTCCTCACAAAGACTTGTATCATAAGTATACGTAACAGGATTAAGTCATAAAAAAGACTCGGCCACTGGACACGGCTCCCTCTACAATAAATCTATTTCCACACTCCATTAAGTTTTGCACAGAAACATGCTAATTTGCCGCCATCCAACTAACGCAAATACTTCCCTTCTCGTGTTTCAGCAAACTGTCAATCCCAAACTTTCACGAAACTTGAGTCAGAGGGACGTGGGAAGTTAAATCAAATTTATTATTATTCATCAATCAACATATTCATCAAGTTCAATATCTGGCCCACCAAGCCTTGTAGTATGACAATTTTCATTCACGACAAGCTTTCTCTCATCATTCATGAAACTTATCATCCTCCAATAACAATACTTTTATA